>JAGTTF010005258.1:48012-58342 GCA_019095985.1 Streblospio benedicti | reverse complement strand
TTTTTGTGGCTTGGTTAGAAGCCGGAATGAGGTGTCCAATGGCGGGATCCGAGCCTTGGGCAGCTCTGGATGCAGACAACAAGTTTGCTCTGCCACAACCTCAAGCCATGGTGACTCGGGATCATCATCATCTGATTAGGCAACCCAATAACCGTGCGAAGATGGACGCAGCACTTGTGTGTGCACTGTGGTCCCAGTCCAGCAGTGAACACGGATGGGAGGGGTTAGAGTGCGTCATCGAGCACTGGGCCCACTTCCACATGAAGGGGGGATGTTGCTTTTCTGCCCCTTGCTGCAGCGGAATGGCGGTGGAAATGCAACCACCTGCCTGGCAGAATGCCATGTTTCCGTCCTTGACAGCAGCAGTCCAGCACATGGTCATCGATCATTCGAACGAGGTTGACCTGAAGAAGGCGGAACTCTTAGCCACGTGCGAGAAAGCTCGTCTGCGGGCCAAGAACAAAGATGGGAAGAGCGAGGACGACGACGAGGATCGATGGCTGGGGGACATCAGTTCACCCCGCTCGGTCGCTCAGCAGCTTGTGCTCGAGTTCATGGGCATTTACGTGTCCCATGTCGGGCTCCCTCAAGTCATCGGTGCAAAACTGGCTCGCGTGATCGTGGGATTCTATCTCCGCGAACTGGACATGGAAAAGCAACCACTCTGGGAGAAAGCCCACAAGGAGTGGATCTGAGTGTGCCACGAAGACTTTGCCCGTGACGTCTGCTCAGCTCAGCTCTGTCAGTGGCGCGAAAAGGGTTGAGCTACAGTGAGATGGCAGCTACAGCCGGTAAAGCACCAACAAGGTGGCTTCTTTGCCCAAGATTCCGCAGAAGTCGGCTACTGCAACCCGTGCTCCTGAGCCTGTGTCCACATCGGTGCCCCCGTGGCACAGTGTGATGCAGGCCCTCTTCAAGTCGCTGAAGGGGCTTTCTGCTCCCTCGCTGGCCCCCGCGACAAGCCCAGTCAAGAAGACCCCTGCGGCCACCATCACCAGCACGTCCGAGTATCCCTCAATTGGTACTGCCGGCACCGGCACACCACCCTCCTCGCGTGCATCCCGTATGGGTCAGTGAGGCACTGGGGGAGAGAGCGTCGTTGCGTTGAAGCGAGGCTGCTCTGATTCAACAAGCGTTAGTCCGATGGCCCAGGGTGGCAAGAAACCCATCGCGTCCGACATTTCTTTGAGGGCGTGTTTCAACGCCCTTCCTTCTCTGGCAACATGAGGTCGTTGCTCTACGTCCAGCTGCTCAAGCAAGCGAATCACTCCCGCACCGACACTACGCAGGGAAACTGTGAGCTCCTGTACGTTGTCTGCATTGCGGCCCTCGTATTTCTGCATGGTTGCCACGTCATAAAGCTTCCCCTATTGAGGCGTGATGCCCGCGCATCACCGCTAGTTCACATCAAACACCCTCCAACTCCTTCTTCAGGACCGCTACTTGCGAATCCCCACTCGTGTCCATCTTGACGACTTCCAACGAGGCGGTGGATCGCAGAGGTAAACGACCCAGCTCATCTGCCAAGGTCTCCCAGGTGGAGGTGGAACTCGGCACCCGAGGAGCTATCTCCTGCCGAGCTACCCAAAAAGTAAATCCTTCCATGGCCTGGCGCCGCACAGGAGAGCATCGCAGGAAAACATCAAAAGTCCGATCTGACTCTTGGGATGCTCCTCCGTCATTTGCCATGCGTCGATGATTTCTTTGCGCTGCTTGTTCATGGTCATGGTAACTACCTTGAAAGTGTCCTGCATCTGTTGTACGCTGACGGGCGAGCGGCCCTCCAACGATCCCTCAAAGTCCATATAACTTCGCTCTGACAGGGGATGCACTTCACTTTCAGGTTCCCTGATGGCAAGCTGTCGCATCCTTGCGAAGGACTGTTAACTCCGTTCGCATAGCATTAACCTTTGCGGTAAGTCTGGCCAAGTCGCGCTCAGCCGTCGCCAATTTCGCTTGCTGCTGTTCGCCTGTCGCGGTTAAACGACTCACGTCACGCTGCAGCTCGTCGCGCTCTCGCACTGCTTCGTCGCGCTCTTTGCGCAAAGTATGGCAGTCAGCCTTGTACTTTGTCGCGCGAGCTTGCTCCTTGTCGCGGTCCGCGACCAACAATGACCGCCTACTTTCATAAGAAGTCCTGTCTGCCGCGGCCCATTTCTGCAGTTCCAGATGCTGTTTCTTCATTACAGCGAGAGCATCCTCGGCCCGAGTGGCCCGGTCCTGCCACACCCGCTCACTGTCACGCAAGTTGTCGATCAGTCTGCCGGTGCTAGTCTTCTGGCTTTTACCACCTCGGCCGCGACCCGGGCTGCGCGAATCAGAGCGATCTCGCTTCTGTCCCGTCGCAGTGGGTCCAATCTTGTCTGTAGAAGGCGACTGCTTTGACTTCCATCTCTTCTTTTCACCGCCATGTGCAACCTGCGCGGTTACCGCTGCTGCGATAGACCGACTGACTTCTTTCATGGCTGCGGGACTGGTCTCGGCACTCATGCTGCTCACAGGCGACGTAGAGGCCGGAATAGACATAGATGACTCTGAAGTGCTACTCTGACTAGCAGTATTTGTCGCCGCTGGGGACTTGGAGATCTTGAACTTGCTCGCCAGCATTTCCAAAATTCCAGAACGCGGCAGCGGCACAGTGGTCGGGGGTCCCATCAGCCTAGGCTGCTTGGGGTTAGCAAGTCCGCTCTTGCGAGCCGGGCTCCCACCCGCAGCTTTCTCCTTCTGTTTCTTGCTGGAGGAGTACTTGGGCACGTGCGAGACGGCCGTCCGGTATCCCTCAGTCTTTTTAGCTGGAGCCCCTGAGTACCCTGGCAGATGGCTGGTCCACTTGACATAATCAAGCTGGCATGCGTTCAACCACCGCAGGTGTTCTGGACTCCATCCCTGCGCCTTGACGTCCACTTTGTTAAGGTGATGCCCCACAATCACCAGACTGAGGCTCACGTTGGAAAACCAGCGATTACGGCCGAGCAAACGAGGGATCCCTACAAGCTGGTTGTAGATTTCCATCACCTCAAACACCATCTTCTGAGTGATCGAACGCAGATCCTTTAGATCGAACAAAAGGCCGGTACGTCGCTGTTTCCTCGTCTTGCCGGAGGCACTGTCATCGACCTCCTTCTGAAGATCATGCTGGACCTGTCGCACCTCCGGACTATGTTCCTCAATCAGATGTTCCACGGCATCTGATACAGATGGAAACATCGCCTTGTGACACCGGGGGCCTAGTGTCTCCACCGGCGTCTTGCTGCAACAGGGGGCAGAGAAACATTTGCCCGCTTTCAAATGAAAGTGGCACCACCCTCTTCAAGTTCTTCCAACCATGCTCCCGTAGAGAATCTGCACGGGGCGAGCATGCCAGCACGGGGTCGAATTTGCTGCAATCGGAGAAGTCTCGATGCAAAATTCCTGCGTCCTTGCTGCATAGTGGTTGGGGTAAGCGCCCATCGCGTGATCCAAAGCCTCCCAAGGCTCACATCCTTGAACGGGGCATCGCATCCCGGCTTCAATGTACGCGGTGAACAGGGCTTGGAATCTATCCTTTGTCACCGGATCACTAGGTAGCTGTGAGACCGGAACCTTGACTTCCGGCCATAACTTCGGGTAGCCAGTATGACTACTTTTCAGGACCACAGCTGCCACTCCTCCCCAACGATCCTCTGGAACGCGATCAGGTGTCCGGTGGTCCCGCGACCCCTGACCCATCCACTCCGGTTGATCCAGCAGCGGCCCGTAACCAACTCTGCTCGCTATCTCATAAGTGTGCTGAGGCAGGCCGGTTATGGCATGGGCGCAAAACTTCACAACATCTGCGGGGTTGTCGCCGAAGAACTTGCCAGGGTATAACATTGTCCGTGTATCGGATCGGCAAAGAATCACTGGATTTCCGCGAGGCTGGGCTCTTGCTTGCGCGACGGCGCCCGTCGCCTCCTGAGTTTTGGATTGCCAGATCGCTTTCGGGTACGCCCGTCGCGCTTCTGGTGATCGCTACTCGTCGCTTTGGATTCCTCCGACTCGCTGTTGGGAGCACTGTCGCCCTCGTTTGATCCTTCGCAGGAGTCGGCCGTTGACGAAGCCTCCTTGTCATCCTCCTTGGGTTCGAGAGTTTGGGAACTGACTTGTTCAGACAAGTCCCCATCTCCCTCTCCCCCTGCTGCACCTCGGGAACTCTCGCTGTCTGCGCCGAGCCCCTCTGCTACAACCTCCATGTCGTCGTGGGACGCCTCCTCCGCCACCTGCAACTGTGAAAGTGCGTCCTCTGCCTCGGAAACCAGAGAGGGCTGCTGCCCGTGCCCCTGATCCCCCACCTCCTCGGAAGAGACGGCCGCGGCATCGCCGCCATGCCCGCCTCATCGCTATTGGGGACTGTATCAGCCATAGTGGCTTCTACAGGCCCATATCCGTGCTGAAAAGGAGAACTCCAGTCAGCTGCTATCTATCCTCAACTAAACTGCAAAAGAACACTGCTACAGGTAGTAATCAATCGCCAAAAATTGCCAACAAACTGAAATAAAATACACACTAGCAAAGTACGTCTACCTCGTTTCAACTCCTAAACTAGTGTGATTAAAAAGTAGTACTCTGGTCACAAGACCGCCAAAAGCAGCTCCGCGCTTTAATGCACTCGCCTATCACCAGCCAGCATCCTGCCACTTAACCTTTGCCCTCTACAGTATACCGCCTGCACATGGCGCTTTGTTTACATAAACCAGTGCGACCGCCAGCCCGACCACGGCATGTCGCGGGCGCAACAATCCCTCATTGTTTACTTAGCTGCCACGAGTCGCCTAACGCGACCTTTCGCTTGTGCGACAAGCTCCTTGTGTTTACTTAAGCAGCGCGACTGCGCTAACCCGTTAAGGCATATTGCAGCCCCGCCACTCTCACTGGTTTTCGCATACTGCAGTTGACCTTTCACCTCTTGATCAGTCTACGATTCTCCTCCTTAGTGGTGTGTCCGCCTACTAACGCGAGGCCTTTGGCTCAAACCCACGATGTCCATAGGTGCAGCGCCCTGCCACTACCCTCTGCCAACACAAAAAGGACCCAATGCATTCACTTCGGTGACCTATGCAACGGATTTCGCCGTCCACAGCCCACCTCATCCTCTTCATCGGTGTTTACGACCCAAACCATGACTCCCCGATACAACTCACTGAATCAGAAAGGCTTGATTCTCATTACACCGACACCATAGTCAGGCTTCTCGCACCCATCTCCGACTCATCTGAACCTACTATCCGCATTCTCCCATACATGGTGACAGAATGAGCGACCACGCCCACCGGTCATCGCTTCGCCACTAGATCCTCGCTTTCAATCTCGTTCCCATCCACTGGCGCACTGCGAGTAACTGCTTATCCTCGCTTCACGCACTGGCCAATCTCCTTGACCATACTACTGCTTCCCTGTATCCTCGTCGCCGCACCGTCGCACCAAATAACAGGCGGGTCGCGTCGCTCAAAATAGCCACTGCTCCAATCGTGATTACTTGACGATAATCACCGCTCGCCTTCTGCAGTTTAGCGCGACTCCACTACATTCTCCCCCAAGTTTCACTATAAAACCCACGGCACAGAGAGAAAATGGACAGGATACCGCTTATTCGTTCCATCTATCCGTGAAACTTCCATCAAGTATATGGGGAGTAGCGACCATAAAACTGACCACTCGCTCCCCTCGTTCACTGCCTAATCGATTGCACTCCAATACTCTGTGAATATCGCCCTTATACGTGCGAGCAAATTCACAGAGGGCAAAAGTATCTGCTACTGTTAAAATCTCCCTCGCCCCGACTTAAAAGCTGGTTTGAGTCGATTCACGTTCACCCATTGTTCACACATTGGTCTGCGGCCTCTGACTTTCTTGGTGGGGTCAGGCTCGTGGAAAATACGGATCTTGACCACGTGGTCATTGCTTTCAGGCAATAACCTGATGCGGCCGGTCCGTGGCCCTACCTGCAACTTATCCCGCCCGATAGGTGGCGAAAACATTAGCACCTGGTCGCCAACCTTATAGTCGCCCACATTCGTTGACTTATTCCTCTGCGCCCAGCTGAACTTCTACCGCTCTCCCCCTGTCACCTCCCGAACTGTCTCAGCCATCTGCATTGCCAGATTACATTGATGGAAAATGTAGGCTGAATAACACTGAGGCACAGCCCTATCATCACACCCATACATCAAGTCAATTGGAAGTCGGGGGTCAGCGCATTGGCTATAGAACAGCCGTTCCGGGCGTGAGTCCAGTGCTGCATGTGGGGTCGCGTTGTAAGCCATAAAAACATATGGTAACAACTCGTCCCCCAATTCTCCCTGTCATGAACACTCAGCGCTCTCAATATGGCTTTTATTGTCTTGTAACTGCGCTCCACCATCCCATTGTCCTGGTCACGGCACCAAATCTGTAAACAAAGTACTGGAACTGTGTGTCAACCCACCGTAGCAGTGACACTCACCTGGGGTGCATGTGGCCTCCGTGGCCGACACACCCCCAGCTGCACCGCAGACGTTCCTCTTCCGACTACTCCTCGTTGTGTTTCCTAAGACTACACGTGCACCACGTACCTGGGCCACCGGTCGGCCCCTGGATCATGGGGTGTATTGCCCGGTTTCACGAGAGGCCTCCCGCACACAGGAGGACTTCGCACCGGTGATGACACGCTGAGCTATGGGCGTCCCCTCCGCACAACCACGATAGGCCAAGTCCACGACGGTGAGGGGGAGGAAGGCCACCTGCCAAACCTCGGTAGAGAACAAGTAGAAAAGAGGGCCTATTCCTTCGGGGAATAGGTTGCCAACCCTACGCTGCTGTACCAGCGTCTAAGAGAACTGCCACTAATCGGCTCAACCCAGTACAAGAGAGTACTGGTTCCTAATCTAATAGTGGCCATAGTAAAGGACAACAAACAAAGCCCTAACAAGTTGTGTGTAACTGGGATATTAACCTAGTCCAGTGCAACTTATACTATAGGGTTTTTATACTCTGTGGTCATGCTGCAATGAACCCGTGCACTGGAGGCCCTAACAACATTTGTTACAGTACCTTTATATAGGTTTGTCCAAGATATTTTGGTGAATCACCTATTGTTATTTTAAATACAGTAGAACAGATCTTGAATTTATAAATATCGTCTAATTTTTTGGATTTTATGCTTCTTGAACAATGGAGATGTATGTTCTCTCCTTATTGCACAAATCATTCTTATTATTTTCTTCTGTAGTACAAATCAATTTGTTAAGATATTAGCATTAGCTGTTCCCCAGACTACAATACCATACTGAATATAAGAATATACAAAATGAATAATACAATTGAATTAAAGAGTTTGTGTCCATTACCTTCATAGCTTTTGCTATTAAATAAAAACTTTTACTAATCTTATTACAGACATGATCTATTTCATATTTCCAAGATAATGTATTGTCAATAATGATACCAAGAAATTTAGTTTTAACTACCTCATTGATAAGAGTTCCATTAATACAAATATCCATAGAGTTGGGAATATATTTTTTGTTTTTTTTTTGTTTGCTGAAATACAATATAATTTGTTTTCTTTAAATTAAGAGAGAGTCACACAAAACCAGATATATAGCTTTTTTAGTTCCTCGTTTACAATATTATTGAGATCTTTCAAGTCAGTAACTTTTATAAAAAATATTAGTGTCATCAGCAAAGAGCAAGTAAAACATCGTATCTGAGACATTGTTTAAATCATTAATGTACAGAATAAATAAAATTGGTCCAAGAGTTTACCCTTGTGGCACATGTTACATTTTTTGAAATGACAGATCATTATTTAAAAAGTGTATATTGCTTTTCGATCAGACAGGTAACTTTCAAACCAGTCATTGGCTATGCCTCTAACACCATAGTTGTTCAATTTGTCTAACAAATGCGATGGTTAACAGTATGGTTAACAAGATCTATCAATATACCCAAGCCAAATTCCTTATTCTCAAAACAATTTACAAATTTATCAAACATAGACAATAATGCAATATCAGTAGAGTATTTTTCACGGAATGCACATTGATATTTGTACAGTAAATTATTTCTTTCAATAAAGTCAATTAATTGATAATACATTAATCTTTCAAATAATTTAGAGACTACAGTAAGTAATGATATAGGCCTATAGTTATTGAAACTTGAGGCATCACCAGCCTTGTAAACTGGTGTGATTTTTGCAACCTTGATCTCAAGAGGAACAACACCAGTACTAAATGACAAATTGATGATATGAAGTAGTGGGACGGATATATAGGGTAAAATACATTTAAGCATGTTTCCAAGATCATATCTAGGAGTATTTTTCTTAATCTGTTTAACATCTTTCACTAAGTCAGCATTTATTACAGGTTCTAAAAAAGAAAGACGATTCAGGTGATTTGTCAAGGTAAGACAAGGGGGATACATCTGTATTATTGATTTTACTGGCAAGACTATTGCCCACATTAACAAAGTAAATTACCTTATTAAACTCTTCAGCAATCTCAGCATCGTCAGTAATAGTTTTACCATTTTTGACAAACCTGGACTTAATTACATTATGATGAGATTGTGTATTTCTATTGAGAATCTTATTAACGACCTGCCATGACATACATAACATTGTACTGGGCCTATTAATAATTTATCGAATACCTCCCCTCTTCTATTGAACAAAATGTAAACAGTATTGCATCATGGGATTATGATTGCTTCAATCTGGAAATTTATTAACTGGGCTTGTGACATCAAAGTTGTACATATTCAGAAGCTGGTCCCTACTGATAATATTGAGTCCCCCACAATTGGGGTTGGGGGGGTGTCCTTGCTATGTGCTATGTGCTTTATTTTCTCTTCTGCTATGTGCTATTTGAAATAAAATGCATTATTCCATGTAAGTGCTATGTAAAATGAAATTTGTGCTATGTGCTATTGTAATGAAACCAGTTCTTTAGTTAGTCTCCAGTGCGCGAGATTGCAACAATCTTGCTGAGTATAAATTCTTTATAAGTTGCACTGGACTAGGTTATATTATCCCCCATTGTAACACACACTTTGTTGTTGTTCCTTCTCTTACGTCCATTGTAGAATTAGGGACTCAGTACACTACAGTACTGAGACATTGGCCGTGGGGCCTCAGTTTCTTGTAGACACTGGTGGGATAGCACATAGGGCTGGTAACCTATTCTCGATGAGAATAGGCCCTCTTTACTTGTTCTGACTAGGATAGCCGGTGGCTACCTCTCCCTCATCATGCCTGGGTCTGCGTGCCTTTGTGACGGGGACCCCTGATGGGTGCGTGTCGGCACCGGTGCGAGAGTCCCCTCCGTGTGAGGGGCCCATCGTGAAACCCTGGTAGTTAGGCACCACCAGTCACCGCCCAGTTTGCTGGACGTCGGTCTGTACATGGGGTACCAATTAACACAACGAGGAGTGCGTAAGGGAACATTGTTTAGGAGTCAGCTGTCAGTGGGTGCATCTCAGGCAGTCGCCCTTGGCCTCGTGAGCCATTGTCGCCTTAGCCCAGCCATTGCGGTCCGGTACGCCACCGAGACTAATTTGTTTACAGTTTAGTGCCGTGACCAGGATCAGGTACACACTCGAGGGTGACAGTATTGCAAGATCCGATCACCATGTCTGACCCACATCGTTCAGAGAGAGCTGATTCACGAGATTTGTGAACGTTCTCACCTCATAAAAAGCTTTTCTGAGTGGCCGACGAGCCAGCAAAAACCAGCCGTCGACCATGACTAATGCGGCGGGAGGGTCGCACCTAGCGGCTCCTCCCCAACTGGGCGCAGAAGGAGGTTGGGTACCACACAGAGGCGCTGCGAAGAAAACATCGTGCTGACAAGGCGAAAGTTCGCAGACCAGAGAGTCTTCACAACCTTTGACACATATAGTCGCAATACCTTGAACTTGACTTGGGGTAATCTGATGGGCGGAGTACATACTAACCACCAGTGTTACTTTCCACCACAGTTACAGCCACCGGCCAAGCTATTGACACAGACGGCTACAGAGATCCCCCATGTAGACAAAGCCTGATGCGTAGCAAGTAGATGTGGGAAGGCGTACTCGTGGGTACAGGAGAATTGGGGACCCGGACCCCTATGCCGATAGGCCACCTGAAAGGACAAACAAGGTTGGATGAAGGTAAGGAGACCAAAAGACAAGGAGAGAGGAGGAGGAGGACGAGGAAGAAGCAGATGGAGCGTGGGTCCAAACTTGCTGTAGAAGACAGAATTTTGGCCCGGGGGGACAAAAACCTGGAAGGTTTTTTAAATTTCAGGGGTAACGGAACAAAAGTGGAAAGGGGGGGAGGTGGCATACT
>JAGTTF010005258.1:32828-47912 GCA_019095985.1 Streblospio benedicti | reverse complement strand
CCGTATACTTGATGGAAGTTTCACAGATAGATGGAACGAATAAGCGGTATCCCGTCCATTTTCTTCCTATGCCGTGGGTTTTGTAGTGAAACTTGGGGGAGAATGGAGTGGAGTCGCGCTTAACTGCAGAAGGCGAGCAGTGATTATCATCAAATAATGGCGCAGTGGATTTTGAGCGGTGACCCGCTGTTATTTCTGAGCGACGGTGCGCCGCCTGGGAAGTGGTAGTATGGTCAAGGAGGTCGGCCAGTGTGTGAAGCGAGGATAAGCAGTTAAGCTTGCAGTGCGCAGTCAGCAGTATGTAGTAACATACGTAGGTGATTTGGAAGATCATGGATTCAACACCAATGGGAACAAGATTGAAAGCAAGGATCTGAGTGGCAAAGCGATGACCGGTGGTCGTGGTCGCTCATTCTGTCACCATGTATAGGAGAATGTGGATAGTAGGTTCAGATGAGTCGGGTGAGATGGGTGTGAAAAGCCCGGCTATTGTGACAGTGTGATGAGAATCAAGCCTTTTTGATTCAGTGAGTTGCATCGGGGAGTCATGGTTTGGGTTGTAAACACCGATGAAGAGGATGACGTGGGCCGTGGACGGCAAAATCCGTTGCATAGGTCACCGAAGTGTACGCATTTGGGTTGGCAGAGGGTAGTGGCAGGGCGCTGCACCTATGGACATCGTGGGGTTGAGCCGAAGGCTTTGTGTTAGTAGGCGGACACACCACTAAGGAGGAGAATCGTAGACTGATCAAGAGGTGAAAGGTCAACTGCAGTATGTGAATACCAGTGAGAGTGGCGGGGCCGCAATATGCCTTAATGGGCTGGGGCAGTTGCGCTGTTTAAGTAAACACACGGCGCTTGTCGCACAAGCTAAACTTCGCGTTAGGCGACTCGCGCAGCTAAGTAAACAATGAGGGATCATCGCGCCTGGGACATGCCGTAGTCGGGCGGGCAATCGCGCTGGTATATGTAAACAAAGCACCACGTGCAGGCGGTATACTGTAGAGGGCAAAGGTTAAGTGGCAGGATGATGGCTGGTGATAGGCGTGTGCATTGATGCGCAGAGCTGTTTTTGGCGGTCTTGTGACCAGAGTACTACGTTTTGATCACACTAATTTAGGAGTTGAAACCGAGTAGACGTACTTTGCTAGTGTGTGTTTTATTTCAGTTTGTTGGCGATTTTTGGCGGTTGATTACTACCTGTAGCAGTGTCTTTTGCAGTTTAGTTGAGGATAAATAGCAGCTGACTGGAGTTTTCCTTTTCAGCACGGATATGGGCCTGTAGAAGCCACCATGGCTGATACAGTCCCCAACAGCGACGAGGCAGGCGTGGCGGCGATGCAGGCGGCCGTCTCTTCCAAGGAGGTGGGGGATCAGGGGCATGGGCAGCAGCCCTCCCTGGTTTCGGAGGCAGAGGACGCGCTTTCGCAGTTGCAGGTGGCTGAGCAGACATCCCACAAAGAAAATGGAGGTTGCAGCAGGTCGGCGCCGACAGCGAGAGTTCCAGAGGTGCAGCGGGGGAGAGGGTGACGGGGAGTTGTCTGAACAAGTCAGTTCCCAGACTCTCGAGCCCAAGGAAGACGACGAGGAGGCTTTGTCAACGGCCGATTCCTGGGAAGGATCGGACGAGGGCGACAGTGCTCCCAACAGCAAGTCGGAGGAATCCAACGCGACGAATAGCGATCACCAGAAGCGGGACGGGCGCACCCGAAAGCGATCTGGCAATCCGAAACTGAGGAGGCGACGGGCGCCCTCACACAAGCGAGAGCCCAGCCTCGCGGAGGAGCAGCGTTTCTTCGCTGATCCGTATACACAGACAGTGTTATACCCCGGCAAGTTCTTCGGCGACAATCCCCCTGATGTTGTGAAGTTTTGCGCCAATGCCATAACCGGCCTGCCTCAGCACTCCTACAAGATAGTGAGCAGAGTTGGTTACGGGCCGCTGCTGGATCGACTGGAGTGGATGGGTCGGGGGTCGCGGGACCACCGGACACCTGATCGCGTTCCAGAGGATCGATGGGGAGGGGTGGCAGCTGTGGTCCTGAAAAGTGGTCACACTGGCTACCCGAAGTTATGGCCGGAAGTCAAGGTTCCGGTCTCACAACTGCTTAGTGATCGAGTGACAAAGGAGGGTTTTCAAGCCCTGTTCACCGCGTGGATCGAGGCAGGAATGCGTTGCCCAGTTCAAGGATGTGAGCCTTGGGAGGCTCTGGATCACCCGATGGGCGCTTTACCCCAACCACAGGCACTACGCAGCAAGGACGCAGGAATTTTGCATCGGGATTTATCCGACTGCAGCAAATTCGACCCCATGCTGGCATGCTCGCCCCGTACAGATTCTCTACGGGAGCATGGTTGGAGAGGGTGGTGGAGCACTGGTGTCACTTTCATTTGAAAGTGGGCAAATGTTTCTCTGCCCCCTGTTGCAGCAAGACGCCGGTGGAGACCCTCGGCCCCCGGTGTCGCAGGGCGATGTTTCCATCTGTATCAGATGCGGTGGAACATCTGATCAAGGATCATAGTTCGGAGGTGCGACAGGTCCAGCACGATCTTCAGAAGGAAGGTCACAACAGTGCCTCCGGCAAGACAAGGAAACAGCGACGTGCCGGCCTTTTGTTTGATCTAAAGGATCTGCGTTTGATCGCTCAGAAAATGGTGTTCGAGGTGATGGAGAGCTACAACCAGCTTGTAGGGATCCCTCATTTGCTCGGCCGTAATCGTTGGTTTTCCAACGCTAGTCCCAGTCGGGTGATTGTGGGGTATCACCTCAACAAAGTGGGACGCCAAGGCGCAGGGATGGAGTCCAGAACACCTTCGGTGGTTGGACACATGCCAGCTTGACTATGTCAAGTGGACCAGCCATCTGCCGGGGTATTCTGGGGCTCCAGCAAAGAAGACCGAGGGATACCGGACGGCCGTGTCAAACGCGCCCAAGGATTCCTCCAGCAAGAAACAGGAGAAAGCCACGGGTGGGGGCCCCGGCTCGCAAGAGCGGACCCGCCAACCCCAAGCAGCCTACGCTGATGGGACCACCAACCACTGTGCCGCCGCTGCTCCGGGATGTTGGAGATGCTGGCGAACAAGTTCAAGATCTCCAAGTCCCTGGCGGTGACGATTACTGCTAGTCAGAGTAGCAGTCCAGAGTCATCCACGTCCTAGTCCGGCCTCTACGCCGCCTGTGAGCAGCATGAGTGCCGAGACCAGTCCGCAGCCATGAAAGAAGTCAGTCGGGTCTATCGCAGCAGCGGTAACGCAGGTTGCACATGGCGGTGAAAAGAAGAGATGGAAGTCAAAGCAGTCGCCTTCTACAGACAAGATTGGACCCACTGCGACGGGACAGAAGCGAGATCGCTCTGATTCGCGCAGCCCGGGTCGCGGCCGAGGTGGCAAAAGCCAGAAGACTAGCACCGGCAGACTGATCGACAACTTGCGCGACAGTGAGCGGGTGTGGCAGGACCGGGCCACTCGGGCCGAGGATGCTCTCGCTGTAATGAAGAAACAGCATCTGGAACTGCAGAAACAGGCCGCGGCAGACAGGACTTCTTACAAAAGTAGGCGGTCATTGTTGGTCGCGGACCACGACAAGGAGCAAGCTCGCGCGACAAAGTACAAGGCTGACTGCCATACTTTGCGCAAAGAGCGCGACGAAGCAGTGCGAGAGCGCCACGAGCTGCAGCGTGACGTGAGTCGTTTAACCGCAACAGGCGAACAGCAGCAAGCAAAATTGGCGACGGCTGAGCGCGACTTGGCCAGACTTACCGCCAAGGTTAATGCTATGCGAACGGAGTTAACAGTCCTTCGCAAGGATGCGACCTACACCTTGCCATCAGGGAACCTGAAAGTGAAGTGCATCCCCTGTCAGAGCGAAGTTATATGGACTTCGGAGGGATCGTTGGAGGGCCGCTCGCCCGTCAGCGTACAACAGATGCAGGACACTTTCAAGGTAGTTACCATGACCATGAACAAGCAGCGCAAAGAAATCATCGACGCATGGCAAATGACGGAGGAGTATGTCAAGTCAGATCCGGACTTTGATGTTTTTCCTGCGATATACTCCTGTGCGCGCCAGGCCATGGAAGAGTTTACTTGGGTAGCTCGGCAGGAGATAGCTCCGCGGGTGCCGAGTTCCACCTCCACCCGGGAGACCTTGGCAGATGAGCTGGGCCGTTTACCTCTGCGATCCACCGCCTCGTTGGAAGTCGTCGAGATGGACACGAGTGGGGATTCGCAAGTAGCGGTCCTGAAGAAGGAGTTGGAGGGTGTTCGATGTGAACTAGCGGTGATGCGCGAATACGCCTCCAATAGGAAGCATGACGTGGCAACCATGCAGAAATACGAGGGCCGCAATGCAGACAACGTACAGGAGCTCACAGTTTCCCTGCGTAGTGTCGGTGCGGGAGTGATTCGCTTGCTTGAGCAGCTGGACGTAGAGCAACGACCTCATGTTGCCAGAGAAGGAAGGGCGTTGAAACACGCCCTCAAAGAAATGTCGGACGCAGCAGCAACCGTGGAGCCACGGTGCCACGCCATCGACAGGAGCAGCGGGTTAGGCGAGTTTTGCCATCCCTGCCAACAGCCAGTGCGACGAGTACAGTGACTGCAGCAGCGACGACCACCATACAGCCACGGCGGCGACCATGCCCAGCGCGACAGTGACCTCCAGTGTCACTGGGCCCGCGCTCACGCAAGCCCGGCACAGAGAACCCAGTCTGGGCCTCACATCAGCAGTGGACGAGTCCTTGGATGAAGAAGCCAAGATGCGATTACTCGCCCAGACGCCACCCAGACCCGGCAAGTCGAAGTCTTCATCCACCGCTACTTCGGGGAGCTACAACCCCAAAGCCCATGCCGGTCGTCTCCACCGCCCACCTCCGCAAAGTGACCGGTATAGGGTCCAGTCGCAGGGTGCGCCTGGGGTGCCTGAAAAATGGATCATCATGCCCTCCAGTTACCAGGTGAGTCCTGACCTCGCGTAGCTGGTGAGAAGCCGGCTGGACAAGTCGGCACTCCTGTGACGCCGCGATCCAGTTATCAGGATCGTGTTACCTCCCAAGATTGCTCGTTGTTGCCTATGCAAAGTTTTGTAGAAGTCCCGGCTTGTCAGTCCCAGAGTAACGGTTTAGTGGCCTAGTCTATTCCTTTCTAATTTGACTCTACACGGTCACTCTGTACTCGTAGATTGCGATTATTTCCCACCAGATTCCTTTGTTTGCCCTTGTGTGTGTGTGAGAGAGTCGGCACAGGCTGAATGTGTGAATGTGTGCCCCGCCGCTGTGGCAAAAGTCCAGATGCGCTTTGCATGACAAGCAACCGTGTGAATGAAAAGTGAGCCATGTCGCGGAGCGACCATGACAGAAGTGAGCCATGAATGGTATGAATGTGGTTGGACTTTGGGGGAGGGCGGAGGGGTGTTTGCATGTTTTGTTTGTTTGTTTCAGGCTTACCTGGTGCGGCGCAACTTCCAGGGAGACGAATTCTCGGCGGATCTCTCAGGGCAGGAAGGGTGGATCGTCTACTGGCAGATTTACCTGCGTAGCAGTCACGCGCCGGCCTGTTGCTGATGTCCGGTGCTGTCGCCGTGCACTCCGTGAAGTAGGAACCCGCGCTGACGACCAGGAGCCACCTGTGCTTAGGATACTTGGATATGGGTTGGGGGAGTTTCCATGCGAGTGTCTCACTCTCTAAAAGCAGAGTGTTCCATCCTCATGGAATCTGGGGAGTGTGTAACAAATGTTGTTAGGGCCTCCAGTGCGCAGGTTCATTGCAGCATGACCGCATAGTATAAAAACCCCTGTCGTATAAGTTGCACTGGACTAGGTTAATATCCCAGTTACACACACCTTGTTAGGGCTTTTTTGTTGTTGTCCTTTACTATTGCCACTATTAGGATTAGGAACCAGTACTCTCTTGTACTGGGTTGAGCAGATTAGTGGCAGTTCTCTCTTAGACGCTGGTACAGCAGCATATAGGGTTAGCAACCTATTCCCCGAAGGAACTTGTTCTCTACCGAGGGTGTGCCAGGCCTGGAGCCACATGCACCCCAGCTGAGTGTCACTACTACAGTGGGTTGACACACGGTTTCCCACGTACAGGCACCATCCACCATACTGGGCAAGTGCCTGGTACTAACAAGCGAATTCACAATATAGGCCTCGGCTGATTTACTTTGCTGGTGCTACACGCAACGATCAGGGTGTCCCCTTCTGAGAAGCCACGGGTCCCTGGCAGTGTGAGGGAGGGGGTTCGCCATTGGCTTCGCTCCCTGTCAGATAAGTAAAGAAGGCCTATCCCCAAATAATTGAAGCGAGAAGCTAACAAATACAAATGATGATAAGCATGAAATTGGCATATATGTTCTCTGATATGCATTCTTAAATTTAATGATTGGCCATCGATTTTAAATATGCCAAAATCCGGGCCAAGCTTATTGTTCCTGTTATCTTCGATAAAACATTTTGAGAAAGAGTATCTAATACAAGAATGTGTTTTCTACATTATATGAAAATAATTGAATTAATAATTAAAATAATATCAAAATCATCGTTTAAAATAACGTGTTTTTAGAGGTATTTTTCAATTTTGCTCATTTCAGATCTTTTGTTTGATGGATAAATCAAGCACTTTATATATTGTATGATCTGTTAGGGATAAATATATATACTGTTTGTAGTTTTACAAAACATTTGAGTGCAAATATGTTCAAAAATAAAGTATTTTTTCTTACATTTTCAATTTTGTGTACAGTACATTAAATACGATTTTTGTTGTCGACTTTAAAATCACATACAAAAACATTACTTACATATAGCAGTAAGTATTTAAGCACAAACTCTTTTTATTACAATGAAATGGAAAATAATACTAATAATAGTAATATATAACTAATAATAATAATATAGAATTTTTTTTTGTATTAATGGGGTGTTGGGGTGTAGAATTAGAAGTACCTTTGTCTTTGCTGTCAGCCACATTTAAAATGGAGACTTTTGCTCTACTCAGAGATCAAGCTCATTTCTGTTGCAACTTCTTCAAGCATTAGCAAAAATCAGAAGGGTTAGCAAATTCGCCGGAGCTCTAATTAAAAGGAGTGCTTTGTCGCATTTCGCTGCCGACCAACCATTGTTTATAGTGAAAACAAAATACAGTGGCAGTGGCCAGATTCTTATGGGAATCTCAATTTGTGATCAGGTTTGCATATTATGAGATAATGATACTTTTAAGGTTTTGATGAATGGATATTCCATCAGGAACTCCTTCCAAGGAGACAGTAAATAAAACCTCACTTTGCTTTTTGGAATCATGGTTTTTCTCCCCAAAGATATGCTGGTTTTGAGAATGGACAGAGGCATTTTCCTTTTGGAATATGGTTCTTGTACGGTCGTTCAGAGAGAAGCAGATTTCAAATTGTACTGTGAAGCAATTTTTACAAGCTGATACTATTTCTTTTTGCTTAACAATAACAACAACTACACCGCAGTTTCCAATCCACCTTGAATGACATGATGTCTCTGGATAAAAAACACCCAGACATAGCATTTCACAATTAACAAAATTAGGGTTCTTTTCTGCATTACAAATTGAGCACATGCACAAATGCACACGCACATGAGCAAACAAAACAAAGGGTGCATTACAAATTGTTCAGCTATTGAGCAAAACAATTTACAAGGGTGATGGTTCATGCAACAGAGGATGCAACACTCAGGCGCTGGATGGTTGCAGGCCCCGAGGGTCAGTCGACTGATTGACCAATACCAAAGTCTCCTGCCAAACCAAAGATGCCCCGGGGCAAGCACAAAGCATCATGAAGAGACAAAGGCTGCTCAAGCATCCTTCCTTCAAGGAACTGCAAAAACTTTTTGAACTTTTTCAAGATTTAGGAAACCCATTTTTTGGAAGACTCAAAAGATTTTTGCTTGTTCTACACTCTAAAGATATCGCTGACCCAACCAGAGCTAAATTAGTTGCTGGACATCTGCAGAAAGGTCAGGAGCAATTTCTATTATTTATGGAATCTGTGAAACAAAATGGTGATGTTCTTTATCATCCAATTAAGATGAATGTTATGGATTTCTTTTCATCTCAAATGCTGAAAGACCGTTCCAACAAAGAAAAAGTACTGAAAGAAGACTGTCAAATATTCAGTAGAATCTTTATTTCATGTCAAACAACACAATGTGATTTACAACAGTTTTTCAAGCATGAAAATCAGCCAACTCCTGCTGCTTTGAGTGAAAATGGTAAATTACATGCATGCCAAAAGTCTCAACTAGTTGAAATTCTGGAAACATATTCAGTTGAAGTAGACAGTGAACCTATAACTGAGTGTCTTCTCATTGATGGATCTGCCCTAGTCAATAGTCTTGTACCCAAAGCAGTAAAGTCATTTGATGACTATGCCTAAGAAGACTTCTTCTCACAGATTAATTACTATGGCAGTAAATATGGAAGAGTTGATGTTGTGTTTGATTCCTACAAAAAGGATAGCCTGAAGACAGCTACAAGAGAAAAGCGCGGAAGGGTGTCCGTCGGCTGGTAGCTGCCAATTCAAACACACCATCGAACTGGAAAAGTTTCATGAGGGAATACTCCAATAAAACTGAGTTGTATAACTTTCTGGCGGATAAGACAAGAGAACTATGTGGTCAAGACAGTATCATATGCATGACATGAGAGACAATGGCATAGTTTGGCCACAGGTAATGTGCAAATACCTGCACTTGACTCCGTTCTAACTCCACCTGATTCACATGAAGAAGCAGATACACGGATACTATTTGTTCACACGACTCATTGTTGCATGGTCGCAGACTATAAAGCCCCTTGTAATAAGTTGCACTGGGTAGGTTAGTTTTTTCTTAAGCTACACACACACCTTCACTTAGGCATTGTTGTTGTTGTTCATTATTATAGCCACTGTAGGATTAGGGTACTCTCTGTTACTGATTTATAGGCCAAATGGCAGCAGTTCTCTGCCAGATGCTGGATGGGCAGCAAGTAGGGTTGTCGACCTATTCCTCAAGCACAGGCCACATTCACTTGTTCTTCCAAGGTTGGCGGTGAAAGATTCCTTCCTCTTTGTGGTCTAAGTCCACGCGCTGGCTGTGTGGGGGGCGCCTGAAGCACTGCGATATCCCAGCACTGGTGCGAGGAAGTCACTCCTCGTGGGGAGGTCTCTCTAACGTACTGAAACCAAAGGGAGTGAACACTGTCTTTAATAACTGGAGACAGGCCGGGGCGTAGGTGGAAGTAGTACGCAACGAGTCAGCTAGAGGGCCGCAAGACCACCCGGGGCCGTGCGTGATTTGGCAACCTGCCGCACCCAGGGACAAACTCTGTCAAGTAGAGGCGGTGATCGGACAAGGCGGCAGTAGCGTATGTGCCACTTTCTTCACAATTTAAAAATAGATGTGTATAAACTTGGAAGTTAGAGACACCAAAACACACCACACTGCCTTGCTGATCTATACATTTTTTATAAAGCATCAGTAAGTCAATAGTAAAGATCTAACCTAAAGATAAAAGATTGAAGACATGTAAAACGTAAATAAAAATATGAATCAAAGCTAATTGGTTGCCAAATGCCATTCTCAGATTTTTTCTCTGAGATTTTTGTTATGTATATGGTAGATGTTTTTCTTTCACAATTCTTATCACCTCCTAATGTTAAATTGATTCTTTTCGCTCATGGTAGTGATGTTAGAACTCTGATTCTGGTCATCCATATTGCAAACCTTTTGATGCAGCCTCTTCTTGCACCCTTACCCGCCCACCACTGCTTGCATGCCAATGCGCCTCCCTCCACCACCATGCCAATTGAGAGCCACCAGAGTGGCGGCTTGGCCTCCGTAGTACAGGACGGCCAGCATGGTCTGGCACACGGCCTTGGCGTTGGCTGAGATGTTGTGTGTCAGCGGCGACGTGATGTCTATTTGCAAGGCGCTGACCCACCCAATGAGGATGCCCAGCAAAGTTCGTCACCAGCAGGCATGTCCAGGGCCATGCAGTGTGACAATCTGCTGTATTATAGACTTTCATCAGTTGTCCATAACAAGACAAATGGAAATATTACCAGAGTTGAGTTAAAATTAATTAAAAATGTTAGTTTTAGAGAATCACTGTTTAAGAGCTGCATAGCTTTTTCTTTAAATGATGTTATTAGATGACACGAAAAGGCTTGTGATTATTCCATACACTAAACCATATTTGCTGAGCATTCCAGAGATATTTTCTTGGTCAACACCCATCAGAAAACCGCATAAGACGCATACACAGCATGTTATCACTTTCCAAGATACAGTTTGATTCAAAAGAATCATAGAAAATATTACCACAAACACTAACGTCAAACTGCGTGCAATTTGGTAAAATGGAACTCCTACATTCTCCAGACACAGGTTGTTGAAGGTGAGCATGCCGATACTGGTGCATGTCATGACAAACACGGGCCTCATAAACATTCCACTGCTGGTTCCACAGCCGCCGTCAAACACAGCCCAATCCCCACGAAGCAGGCCACGTGCCATGTACTGCATGCTGAGAATGGTGACGGCCACCAGACATTGTATCCATGTGACGAACAGAGAGATGCCGTGTCGTGCGTCCTGCTCGCCCAGGAGGTGCTTGTTGGCAAACACCAGTGTGATGGATACTGCCCAGTATGTAGACACCACGCTGGCCACTCGCAACACGTGCAGCACCATGACAGCAGAAGCAACAAAGTGTGTGTCAAGATATAACCACTAATTTACATGAACATAAAATTGTTCATTCAGTTCTATTTACAATAGTTGAATTTGAGTTTAAATATTTGTTGAAAGAATAGAATACTGATCAGTTTAGATATGCGTGTATCAGCTGGCGTGTATGTAGTTATAAATACTGTGTAAACAAAGTGAACCAGGGCACGTGACCTCGTCAGGTAGCACACACTCGACATGATAGAGAGTTTCAGGATCAAAGAGAGACAGTGATTAAGGCTGTGTGAAGGCCAAAAATAGTATCAATGCAGGAAGAGGGCCTAAGTATGTTGCAGGCAATACTGATACTTGCCAAATGTGAACAAGTCTATAAGCCGTAAGAAAGGTTACCTCAGTGGCTAGAGCGCCTGTCCCACACATAATGACTGGTCTGGTCTTTCGAACAGGAGACGTGAGTTTGATCCCACAGCCTTTAAAATAACTTTTACAAGCCTGTCTCACGGATTTTCTTACCATTGGTGAAAAAGGCAATACGTAACTATTTTTAGATAAACTTGAATGATCAAAGTAGTTCCGTCAATATCTCGTATTATCACCATATCAAAATGAAAAGTGGTTTATAACTTTTTATAGATGTTAAACTTCGACACTTGAAGGTCTAGTCGATTTATCTAATTATTATTGAATAAAGACTGCTTTTCTCATAAATATGTTTTCTCTAGCCTTTGATATGTGTGCTTAATCTTTGTGCCCTTCGATTCACAAAAATCACATTTAAAATATTTCTTAGAAAAACACACATTTTAAGGCGAGTCATTCTTCATTTGTGGACATACGAATTATGTACATGAATACTTACGTACACTAGAAATATATATGCCTATCAAAAAGAGTAAAATCAAAAAAGCCAAATTTAGTGAGCTTCCCTTGTTGACCCGCCAGATTACAGCTGGAACGTAATTTAGTATTTGGTGACTCATAAAAAGTGTACAGTTGATTACATCAGTCCCATCTATCATTAACAAAGCAACCACACAAACAACTAGATCGAAAGTCCTCAGAGAGCACAGCATTGCTATGACAACGTTGACGCATGATCAATGAAGATGTTTATCTTTACTATGTTTACTTTTCTACTTAAGTATTTTGTTAATCACAGAAAAAAGTCTGGTTTGATGTACCATATGCTAAAGTTTCTCAATCAAAATTCACACAATTTCTGTATGTTTAATGATTCCAAAATTTCTTTTCATTCTACAGTGGTGTACATATTTTGTTATTAATTTTGGACGTATTATCTTATGTATTATTGCGTCGCTTCAGCAGCTGAAGCCAAAGCATTGTGATCACTTCGTTTGGATGTCAGTATGTATGTATATATGTCTCTGGACAAGCTAGAGAGTTTACCAATGAACCGTTTTTGTTCAAACTTTACTCAACTATAAGGTGTGAGGCGACACCGAAGTGATTTGATTTTTGGCACTCTGCCAATTAGGGTATGATTTCCACAGAGCCATAGATGATACCGTATGTCCACGAATTAAAGTCTAGGATAAATGCAGTAGATTGATGATACCGTATATCAACGGATTAACAGGCGGAAAGAGCTGCCACAGAGATCACACAACAGCAGCACAAGCCGAAGAAGATGTACACTGATGTTGTGAGCCAAAATGCGTATAGGTAAAGCACAGGATGGCAGTAAGAAGGGTCAGATGGATCCGCTGTGGAGTAGCTGCTGTGTATCCCATAAATCCAAACATTACCTGCAAAATATGCGAGTATAATTTTACAAACAATAGTCAAATGCATCACTACTTAAATATGTGGTAGTCAGTGTTGTTCATAGACCATGATTCTGGCAGGTGTAGAAGTTAACAATTTTTCAAAAGTTTGGATTGCAAATTAGACACGTGGAAACACAAATAGTACATACCGCATATGAACCATGCCAACGAAAAGCAACCTAAGATTGAAGCAAAACAGCAGGTTTTGTGACGATCCCCATCATCATCATCATCATGAGACATTTTCGTATGAGGCCTGCCAAATTTTCGATAATTCCTACACTTCCACCGACAATAAGATATATGGGGATATATGGTTCCACTGGGCAATCATCCTTGTATATGGCACCTGAAAAAACAACCCTATACTATTGGCCTGGCAATACCGTTATGGGTATATAAAGGTAAAAACAAACAAAAACATGTATAATGCTCAACAGTTGCAGATCCATGGTTGCAAGGAGCGAGGGGGCTTTTAAGAACTAGATAGACAATGTATGATCATCTTGTGTTTTAGATGTGACAAAAATGTAAGCCGAAATGTAATCCGTAAACATTCTCGTTTTTCCGAGCCTAGATCTTTTGCAAAATGTGGGTCACTGACTCTCTTTGATGTTCATTGATTTTGTTTAGCTTTTCCTAGTAGTAACAGATGTGCTGGATTCATGAACACTTGCGATTTACATACATTGTATCTTGAAAGTGGGGCAAAAGTAGCTCGGCTGAGAACTAACCATATAAAAGTATGTTTACAAGGCAGTTTTGGAGATCGATATTCAATGAAAATACATGCAAAAGACTGATAATAGTGTAACAATTGCACCTAAAAGTTGCATATGACACTAAAATTCAAGCATATTTGCTAAAATGTTAGAAGCACATTAAGACTTACCTATTACAATCATGGATATAGGAATGGCAAGTGATATACCAATACACACAGTACAACCAACTGCAAAATATTTGATTGAAAATACGTTTTAGACATTGGCGCCATATTCTATAGTTTTTTTTATAACGATTTATGCTATAATTCTTTGGTCTGTTGCAAGGTTTTAGTATCTCAATAACTCTAACTTGACTGTTTCAAATATGTAACATTTCAATAGGAGAAGACAATAAATAGATAAATAGATAATAAATGATTGATCAGTTTTTATGTTTTAAATGTACACAGAAAATGTTGTCCATTGGTTTACGATTTAAACATTGTTATAATACAGTACTATGTTCATTTCACAAGCTATCACAATTTACATATATATATATAACTCAATACTTCGACAACAAATCTGTTTCTCTTTGTCAAGAGTGTGGAGTCCTAATGCAAACGCTATGCACTCTTGACAAAGACAAAAAGATTTATTGTCGAAATATTGAGTTTTATATTTGCAAATTGTGATAGCTGTTGATATGAATAAAGTACTATATTATATGATTTAACACAGCTATTGAATTTGTTCATCAATCATTTTTGTTGTGTGCATTATCATCACTACAAAAACTATACGTACTTGTTGCAAAAATTATTGCAAAAAGTGTTCCCAGGAAATCCAGGACTCCATTGGATGACTTTTGTGCCGTTTTTATCGCCCCAAATGTGGATTCATACGAAGGAGGTGTATCTAGAATAATTGGAATACATTGTTAGTAACAGCGTGTAGATAAAAGATATGATATGTCATATTTCTGGCATGTTAAATCCAGGGTATGAAACTCGTGATGAGTTGTGTGTGTATATGCTTGCGTGCTTGCGTACGTGCGTGTTGTGTGTGAGTTTTACTATTCTTGGCCATCCAACTGAACCTTCCCACCGCCCATGCATTATTATCCCTTAAGCAAGGCTTCAATCAAGTAACTTGAAACAAGCAAGTTTATTCAACCTACAGCATCGTGTAGTTTTGCATTAACATTCCAGAATAGACGTTTAAGTTACTTATGGCCCACGCACATTTCAAGTGTTTCTCCGGGATTATCACTAACTCTGACATGAATGGCGAGAGAGGTGATTTAGTAAAGTTCAATTATCACAGTGACTCAAGTGCATTTCTGTTATGGGGAAGTTTTATGACGTCGTGCGTATGATGACTTCATCGTCGACCTAGTTTGTCATATGTTTATACTTTGATATAATGAACCATTTGTAGCAGGGTTGAACAGGGGATCTTGGAGTGAAATGTGAGGCTGGTTTATAAGGAAGTGGGATGTGGGGTAAAGGTAAAAAAATAGGGATGGGGAAAAAGGCCTAATAAGATGGGGGATATGGGATTTCAAGGGAGTGGGATGTGAAAAAAATCCTCAAAATTTGCGGGATGTAGGAAAAAAGGCCGCCAAGTTAAGGATGTGGGAAATAGCACGAAAATGTTTAGGGTTGTGGGCTTTTCTGACCCGTTACAATAACCGCACTCAAATATTATAGTCTTTTTAAGATGAGACTTTCTCTGCCAACGTTCTTTTGCATGTATAATGATTGTCCAGCAAGTACTAGTATTCGGTACAAAGCATATCGCTATTAGTAAAATATTAACTTACCATCGACCGATACTACAGCTTGTTCGTATGGTGGGAGGTCCTCTAGTGGCACATCTAATCTTATC
>JAGTTF010005258.1:0-32728 GCA_019095985.1 Streblospio benedicti | reverse complement strand
AAGTCCCCCCCCCAGCCTGTATTTGGAAAAAATTGGGAAAAAAGGGGGGGAACCTTCCAGCAAGGTTTTTACCAAAGGACAAGGGGAGCAATTTTTACCCCCAGGGGAGCCCCCGGAGCCGGGGGAGTCTTGAATGTTATGTGAGGGGTGATGGATTTGGGGTTTTTTCGGACCCGGCGGAAGCCCGAAAGGATTGTTTTCCCATAAGGCTGCTCTTAGTTGTTGCTCTTTTTATCAATTATATTCAATGCCAAGGATTATTCAGCAAACTATTTGCCTGAGAACATGCTTGCTTGATACAATTATTGTACCAGTACTAAAGGATAAACAAGGTGACATTGCTGATCATGACAATTACAGTTATTGAATATTATAAAATGTACAACTCGCCTATCTACTTATCATTTTGGATGCCTAAAGCATTTGATAAAATTAATCACTGGCACCTGTTTAGCAAACTTATTGATAGAAATGTACCCACTATTATTGTTCGCATTCTCTTTAACATTATATAGTTGCCAGAAATATATTGTGAAGTGGAGTCTGTTTATCAGACTCTTTTTAATAACAAATGGTGTGCCGCAGGGTAGAATTTTATATCCAAGCTTCTTCAACATTTATATGGATGACTTGAGTATACTTTTATCTAGATGTCAGAGAGGTCGTGTAGTTAATAATATTTATGTTAACCATATGTTACATGCAGATGATTCTATTTTACTGGCCCCTAGCCCTACATCATTACTAAAAGCTACTTAATGTTTGTCATGAATATGCATGCATCTTTTGAACTTAAATATAATGTTAAAAGACTGAGTGATAACACCTAAATGTTTAAAGTTCTTAGAATGTCCAGCTAGTACTAGGGGTCTTAAATTAAAATTTACTGATGTGAAGAAATACCTGGGTTGCTTCATATCTGAAGATTGTTATGATGATCATGATATCAAACAACAAATTCGGTGTTCTTATTAAAAATTTAGACATTGTTCGAAGGAGGTAAAAAAGTTAGATTATTCTACTTCATATTGTTTAAGTTTTAGGGTTGCACGCTATGGTCAAACTTTAGGCAGCAAACCTATTTAAAATTGAATATTGCTTACAAACAAATCTTCAGATCATTTTTTCCATTGTAGAATAGGTACTTCTAGGTGAATGTTGAGCTTAGGTATTGATTGTTACCCTGTTATCTTATGTAAATTGATTTTTAGCTTAAAAAGAACGTTTTTTACTACCTCTATTATTATTGTTGCAACCATTGCAGATGTTATGTTTTAGATGTTCCAACTTGTTTAAAAAGCGGTGGATAGATCAACTATATTCATAAAAGATAATGTGATACTAACTTGTACATAAGGCGTACCAAAATCAATAGTCTGTTTCGTAACCAGGCGTACCTAGAAAATAGGTGTCATCCTAGTGTTTTTATGGCCATTCCATAAAAAAAAAAAAAACTTTGAAATCCTACTAGTCCTGTTGCCAAACAGGGTTTTTTCATAGGAACCTTGCAAAAATACCCCCAAAGGAGGTTATGACTGATTTTGGTAGGTGAAGTTGTCTACTTTCAGAATCTGAACGATGCTCAGCGGGCAGTGGAGCCGCTTTTGAGAAATTCAAGATGGCGTCGAAGAAAAATGCTGAAAATTATGCATATTTCAAATGTAACACCAAATATTTGTTTCTAACCAAATTTGTATTGTAATACACCACAAAGTATGTTTTTATGGCCAAGGATTCATTTTATGGCTACACAATAATTGTAGGTGCAATATTTATCAAGAAATTCAAGATGGCATCCCAAATGGCGCCACCAATTACACTTTTCCAAATACGTCCTTCAAAGTCCCCATGGTGAGAAAGAAGTCGGGTGAATTGCGCTTCTGTATCGATTTCCAACAATGAACGGCGTGAAGAAAGATGCCTCTGCCACGAATTGATGAGTGTTTGGATGCCCTGGAAGGCTCCCAATTCTTCCAGCATGTTAGACCTCGTGATCAAGTGGTACATAGAGCAGTTACCTCTTCACTATTATCCTGTCCCAGATAAGGAGTTCCATCTGAAGGTGGACGCGAGTTTATATGGAATCGGAGGGACACTGGAGCAAGAACAGGAAGGCAAGTTTGTGCCGCTGGGATTTGCCTCAAAGACACTGTGCAAGAGCCGACGGGCATACTGTGCGACAAAGAGGGAGTTCTACGCGGTCATCTTCTTTATGCGTTACTTTCGAGATATCACGCGGGGGACGCTGGTCGTCATTTGGACGGACCATGCGGCTCTCACGTGGGTACAGAAGTACCACCAGTCTGATAACATGTACATGAGATGGATTGTGGAAATGGGCTGGTATAGACCATGGGAGATAAATCACGTTCCGGGGAAGTTGCAGGAAGTAGCTAACAGTCTGTCGCGCAAGCAGGAAGCTGATCCTGAAGCACAGAAGTGTTTTGCGAAGCAAAAAGCATGCAAATTGGGCGACTGCCCGGATTGTGTGTTCTTTAAAGAAAAACTGGAAAAGTGCAGGGATGAGGACTCCGATGACTCTGATGAGGGGACACCTGAGGTAGTGACTGTTCTCAACACGGCGATCATCAACACGGAAGTATTGCCTGAGTTGCGGTGGGAGTTTGAGGCGTGGGATGTCGATTCTGAGGACGAAGATGGAGAGGAGCCGAGCTTGTGGATGGTATTGATTACAATGTGTATCTGACCAGACGACTCCACGAGTTGCCCAACCGAACGCACTTGACTGCTCGCGAGGTGAGAGAAGAAGATGATGCGATGCCGATGGCGCGCAAGCGAGTGGCAGTTCGTCGTTCCAAGCGACTGGCAGAGAAGTGACTTGGGGCGCAATCAGCCCCGAAACTGCTCGTGATGGGGGAATCTTCCAACGAAAGTGATGGTGATGAGGAGTCTGAGGGGGTGGGTGAGCCGCAGGAGCAGCACACCACCGCTCAGGCTGAAAGGCGCTGTGCAAAAGTACTCGCGGGTTTCGAAGATTCGGGATAGGTGCGAGGCTCAGCAGCGCGACCAGTATCTGCGACGTGTCGCAGTTTTGAAAGAGCAATGGGGCGAGGTGATGGACGAAGAGGAGGTGAAAAAGGAGTGTCCCGAAGTACAGGCATACTGTCGCTGGTGGAGCAGTCTGTACAAGTCAGAAAATGGGGTCTGGACCATGGATAAAGTTATCCATACAAAGGGCCGCCCTGTGGAACGCGTACAAGTCCGTCTAGTTCCGGTCGCGTGGCGCGAGAGCATATGGCGCTGTGTTCATGTGAATAGTGTGAGCCATCTCGGCTATGAACGGGTCTATGAAATCTTGCGGCGACGTTTCGTGTGGCCAGGGATGACGGAGGATGTGAGATTGATGTGTCGGGCATGCTTGACTTGCCAGCAGAATAAGACAGGTGCTGGGGGAGGGAAGCCGCTGATGAAACACGAATACGTGGGATTTCCTCACGAGCGTGTGGGTATAGACCTCCAGGGGCCACTACCCGAAACTCCAGCCGGTCACAAGTATATCTGTGTGATACAGGATTATTTTTCAAAGAGGATGGAGCTGTACGCGTTAACACAAAAGACAGCGGAGGCTGTAGTGGATGTTCTCTTCCGGGAGTACATCGCGCGCCACGGGGTGATGGAGCGGCTGCACAGCGACCAGGGGACAGAATTTGATAACCAGCTCATGAAGGAACTGTGCAGGATGTTCAAGATCTATAAAACGAGAACCACCGCTTATGCTCCTTGGAGCAATGGGATGGTGGAGCGCAGTAACAAGACAATAAAAGCCATATTGAGAGCGCTGAGTGTTCAAGACAGGGAGAATTCGGACGAGTTGTTGCCATATGTCTTTATGGCTTACAATGCGACCCCACATGCGAGCACTGGATTCACGCCGCAACGGCTGTTTTATAGCCAATGTGCAGACCCCCGACTCCCAATTGACTTGATGTATGGGTGTGATGATAGGGTAGTGTCTCAGTGTTATTCAGCCTACGTTTTCCATCAACGTAATCTGGCAATGCAGATGGCTGAGACAGTCCGAGAGGTGACAGGAACAGTGGTAGAAGTTCAGCGGGCGCAAAAGAATAAGTCGACAAATGCGCGCGACTATAAGGTTGGCGACCAGGTGCTGATGTTTTCGCCACCTCTCGGGAGGTATAAGTTGCAGATAGGGCCATGGACCGGGCCGCATCAGGTTGTTGCCATAAGAAACGATCATGTGGTCAAGATCCGAATTTTCCACGAGCCTGAGGCCGCAGAGCGATGTGTGAACAATGTGTGAATGTGAATCGACTCAAACCGGCTTTTAAGTCGGGGCGAGGGGAGATTCTAACAGTAGCAGATACTTCGCACTCTGCGAATTTGCTTGCACGTCGAAGGGCGAGATTCACAGAGTATTGGAGTGCAATCGATTAGACGGGGAACGAGGGGAGCGAGTGGTCAGTTTTATGGTCGCTACTCCCCATATACTTGATGGAAGTTTCACGGATAGATGGAACGAATCAGCGGTATCCAGTCCGTTTTCTTCCTATGCCGTGGGTTTTGTAGTGAAACTTGGGGGAGAATGGAGTGGAGTCGCGCTAAACTGCAGAAGGCGAGCGGTGATTATCGTCAAGTAATCGCGATTGGATCAGTGGCTATTTTGAGCGACGCGACCCGCCTGTTATTTTGTGCGACGGGTGCGCGACGAGGTCACAGGGAAGCGGTAGTATGGTCAAGGAGGTCAGCCAGTGCGTGAAGCGAGGATAAGCAGTTACTCGCAGTGCAGTAAGCAGTTACTGCAGATTTGGAAGATCGTGGATTCGAACACCAATGGGAATGAGATTGAAAGCGAGGATCTAGTGGCGAAGCGATGACCGGTGGGCGTGGTCGCTCATTCTGTCACCATGTATGGGAGAATGCGGATAGTAGGTTCAGATGAGTCGGAGATGGGTGCGAGAAGCCCGGCTATGGTGTCGGTGTAATGAGAATCAAGCCTTTTTGATTCAGTGAGTTGCATCGGGGAGTCATGGTTTGGGTCGTAAACACCGATGAAGAGGATGACGTGGGCCGTGGACGGCGAAATCTGTTGCATAGGGTCCTTTTTGGGTTGGCAGAGGGTAGTGGCAGGGCGCTGCACCTATGGACATCGTGGGGTTGAGCCGAAGGCTTTGCGTTAGTAGGCGGACACACCACTAAGGAGGAGAATCGTAGACTGATCAAGAGGTGAAAGGTCAACTGCAGTATGTGAATACCAGTGAGAGTGGTGGGGCCGCAATATGCCTTAACGGGCTGGGGCAGTCGCGCTGCTTAAGTAAACACAAGGAGTTTGTCCCACAAGCGAAAGATCGCGTTAGGCGACTCGCGGCAGCTAAGTAAACAATGAGGGATCGTCGCGCCTGGGACATGCCGTAGTCGGGTGGGCGGTCGCGCTGGTATATGTAAACAAAGCACCATGTGCAGGCGGTATACTGTAGAGGGCAAAGGTTAAGTGGCAGGATGATGGCTGGTGATAGGCGTGTGCATTGATGCGCGGAGCTGTTTTTGGCGGTCTAGTGAACCGAGTAGACGTACTTTGCTAGTGTGTGTTTTATTTCAGTTTGTTTGCGATTTTTGGCGGTTGATTATTACCTGTAGCAATGTTCTTTTGCAGTTTAGTTGAGGATAAATAGCAGCTGACTGAAGTTTTCCTTTTCAGCACGGATATGGGCTGTAGAAGCCACCATGGCTGATACAGTCCCCGACAGCGACGAGGTGGGCGTGCTGGCGATGCCAGCGGCCGTCTCTTCTGAGGAGGTGGGGGATCTGGGGCACGGGCAGCAGCCCTCCCTGGTTTCCGAGGCAGAGGATGCGCTTTCGCAGTTGCAGGTGGCGTGGACAGCGAGAGTTCCAGAGGTGCAGCAGGGGGAGAGGGTGACGGGGACTTGTCTGAACAAGTCAGTTCCCAGACTCTCGAACCCAAGGAAGACGACGAGGAGGCTTCGTCAACGGCCGATTCCTGCGAAGGATCGGACGAGGGCGACAGTGCTCCCAACAGCGAGTCGGAGGAATCCGACGCGACGAGTAGCGATCACCAGAAGGACAAAGGGCGCACCCGAAAGCGATCTGGCGATCTGAAACTGCGGAGGCGACGGGCGCCATCACGCAAGCAAGAGCCCAGCCTCGCCAAGGTGCAGCGTTTCTTCGCTGATCCATATACACAGACAGTGTTATACCCTGGCAAGTTCTTCGGCGACAATCCCCCTGATGTTGTGAAGTTTTGCACCAATGCCATAACCGGCCTGCCTCACCACTCCTACGAGATAGTGAGCAGAGTTGGTTACGGGCCGCTGCTGGATCAACCGGAGTGGATGGGTCAGGGGTCGCGGGACCACCGGACACCTGATCGCGTTCCAGAGGATAGTTGGGGAGGGGTGGCAGCTGCAGTCCTGAAAAGTGGTCACACTGGCTACCCGAAGTTGTGGCCGGAAGTCAAGGTCTTGGCCTTGCAGCTGCCTAGTGATCGGGTGACAAAGGAGGGATTTCAAGCCTTGTTCACCTGCGTGGATCGAGGCAGGAATGCGTTGCTCAGTTCAAGGATGTGAGCCTTGGGAGGCTCTGGATCACCCGATGGGCGCTTTACCCCAACCACAGGCACTACGCAGCAAGGACGCAGGAATTTTGCATCGGGATTTATCCGACTGCAGCAAATTTGACCCCGTGCTGGCATGCTCACCCCGTACGGATTTGCTACAGGAGTATGGTTGGAAGAACCTGGAGAGGGTGGTGGAGCACTGGTGCCACTTTCATTTGAAAGCGGGCAAATGTTTCTCTTCCCCCTGTTGTAGCAAGACCCCGTTGGAGACCCTCGGCCCCCAGTGTCGCAAGGCGATGTTTCCATCTGTATCAGACACGGTGGAACATCTGATCGAAGACCACAGTTCGGAGGTGCGGCAGGTCCAGAGCGATCTTCAAAAGGAAGTCGATGACAGTGCCTCCGGCAAGACGAGGAAACAGCGATGTGCCGGCCTTTTGTTTGATCTAAAGGATCTGCGCTCGATCGCTCAGAAGATGGTGTTTGAGGTGATGGAGAGCTACAACCAGCTTGTAGGGATCCCTCATTTGCTTGGCTGTAATCGCTGGTTTTCCAACGCGAGCCTCAGTCGGGTGATCGTGGGGTATCACCTAAACAAAAGTTTTTTTTTTTTTTTTTTTTTTTTTTTTTAACTTTTTTGGAGTTGTCAAGGCGCAGGGATGGAGTCCAGAACACTTGCGGTGGTTGAACGCATGCCAGCTTGATTATGTCAAAGTGGACCAGCCATCTGCCGGGGTACTCTGGGGCTCCAGCTAAAAAAACTGAGGGCTACCAGTTGGCCGTCTTGCACGCGCCCAAGGACCTCCAGCAAAAAACGAAGGAGAAAGCCACAGGTGGGGGTCCGGCTCGCAAGAGCGGATCCGCCAACCCCAAGCAATCTACGCTGATGGGACCCCCAACAAGTGTGCTGCCGCCATGTTCTGGGATGTTGGAGATGCTGGTGAACAAGTTCAAGATCTCCAAGTCCCTTGTGGCGATGACTACTGCTAGCCAGAGTAGCAGTCCAGTGTCATCCACGTCCAGTCCGGCCTCTACGTCGCCTGTGAGCAGCATGAGTGCCGAGACCAGTCCTGCAGCCATGAAAGAAGTTAGTCGGGTCTATCGCAGCAGTGGTAACTGCGCAGGTCGCACATGGCGGTGATAAGAATAGGCGGAAGTCGAAGCAGTCGCCTTCTACGGACAAAATGGACCCACTGCGACAGGACAGAAGCGTGACCGCTCTGATTCACGCAGTCCGGGTCGGGGCCGAGGTGGCAAAAGCCAAAAGACTAGCACCTGGCAGACTGATCGACAACTTGCGTGACAGTGAGCGGGTGTGGCAGGACTGGGCCACTTGGGCCGAGGATGCTTTCGCTGTGATGAAGAAACAGCATCTGGAACTGCAGAAACAGGCCGCTGCAGACAGGACTTCCTATGAAAGTGGGCGGTCACTGTTGGTCACAAACCGTGACAAGAGCAAGCTCGCATTACAAAGTACAAGGCTGACTGCCATAGCAGTATGTGAATACCAGTGAGAGTGGTACGCAATATGCCTTAAAGGGTGGGGGCAGTCGCACTGCTTAAGTAAACACAAAGAGCTTATCACACAAGCGAAAGGTGCAGGCGGTATACTGTAGAGGGCAAAGGTGGCAGGATGATGGCTGGTGATAGGCGTGTGCATTGATACGGAGCTGTTTTTGGCGGTCTTGTAGACCAGAGTACTACTTTTTTTCACACTAGTTTAGGAGTTGAAACAGAGTAGACATACTTTGCTAGTGTGTGGTTTATTTCAGTTTGTTGGCGATTTTGGCAGTTGATTACTACCTGTAGCAGTGTTCTTTTGCAGTTTCGTTGAAGATAAATAGCTGACTGGAACTTCTTTTCAGCATGGATATGAGCCTGTGGAAGCCACCATGGCTGGGTACAGTCCCCAACAGCGACGAGGCGGGCATGGCGGCGATGTCGGCGGGGCTGTCTCTTCCGAGGTGGGGGGATCAGGGGCACGGGCAGCAGCCCCCCTGGTTTCCGAGGCAGAGGACGCGCTCTCACAGTTGCAGGTGGCGGAGCAGACGTCCCACGAAGATATGGACGTTGCAGTGGCGGGGCTTGGCGCAGAGAGCGAGAGTTCCAGAGGTGCAGCAGGGGGAGAGGGTGACGGGTACTTGTCTTGAACAAGTCAGTTCCCAGACTCTCAAACCCAAGGATTACGATAGGAGGCTTCATCAATGGCCGATTCCTGGGCGCGGCGATTGGACAAGGGCAAATAGTCTCCCAACAGCAAGTCGGAGGAACCGACGCGATGAGTAGTGATCACCAGAAGCGTGACGGGCCCCACCTGAAAGCAATCTGGCGATCAGAAACTGCAGAGGCAACGGCGCCATCACCATAGGAGAGCCCAGCTTTGCAGAGGTGCAGCGTTTCGCCAATCTGTATACACAGACAGTGTTATACCCCGGCATGTTCTTTTGGAGACAATCCCCCTGATGAAGTTTTGCGCCGATGCCATAACCGACCTGCCTCAGCACTCATGAGATAGTGAGCAGAGTTGGTTACAGGCCGCTGCTGGATCGACCGGAGTGGATGGGTCAGTGTACGTGGGACAACGACACTTGATCGCTGTTCCAGAGGATCGATGGGGAGGGGTGGCAGCTGTGGTCCTGCAAAGTGGTCACACTTGCTACCCGAAGTTATGGCCGGAAGTCAAGGTTCCGGTCTCACAACTGCCTAGTGAACCGGTGACAAAGGAGGGTTTTCAAGCTCTGTTCACTGCATGGATCGAGGCAGGAATGCGTTTTCCAGTTCAAGGATGTGAGCCTTGGGAGGCTCTGGATCCCGATGGGCACTTTACCCCAACCAGAGGCACTACGCAGCAAGGACACAGGAATTTTTGCATCAAGATTTATCCAACTGCAGCAAATTCAACCCTTTGCTGGCATGCTCGTACGGATTATCTACGGAGCATGGTTGGAAGAACTTGGAGAGGGTGGTGGAGCACTGGTGCCACTTTCATTTGAAAGCGGGCAAATGTTTCTCTGCCCCCTGTTGCAGCAAGACGCCGGTGGAGACCCTCGGCCCCCGGTGTTGCAAGGCAATGTTTCCATCTGTATCAGACGTGGTGGAACATCTCATTGAAGATCACAGTTCGAGGTGCGATGGGTCCAGCGCGATCTTCAAAAAGGAAGTCAACACCAGTGCCTCCGGCAAGACGAGGAAACAGCGACGTGCGGCCTTTTGTTTGATCTAAAGGATTGCACAGAAGATGGTGTTCGAGTTGATGGAGAGCTACAACCAGCTTTAGGGATCCCTCGTTTGCTCGGCCTTGATTGCTGGTTTTCCAACGTGAGCCTCAGTCGGGTGTTCGTGGGGTATCACCTAAACAAGGTAGACGTCAAGGCGCAGGGATGGAGTCCAGAACACTTGCAGTGGTTGAACGCATGCCAGCTTGATTATGTCAAGTGGACCATCCATCTGCCGGGGTACTCTGGGGCTTCAGCTAAGAAAATTGAGGGTACCGGATGGGGTCTCTCACGCGCCCAAGGACTCCTCCAGCAAGAAACTTGAGAAAGCCACAGGTTGGTGTCCGGCCGCAAGAGCGATCCGTCAAACCCAAGTGGCCTACGCTGATGGGACCCCTGACAACTGTGCCGCCGCCACATTCCGGAATGTTGGAGATGCTGGCGAACAAGTTCAAGATTTCAAGTCCCGGGCAACGACTTCTGCTAGCCAGAGTAGCAGTCCAGCTTCATCCACGTCCAGTCCGGCCTCTATGTCGCCTGAGTAGCAGCATGAGTGCCAAGACCAGTCCCGGCCATGAAGAAGTTAGTCGGGTCTAGCCAGAGCGGTTAGCAGTCCAGTGAGAAGAAGAGGGCGTGAGTCCAGTCACCTTCTACAGACAAGGATGGTCTGAGCATGTGAGCAGCTCTGAGTCCGGGTCGGGGCTGAGGTGGCAAAACCAGTCCGGCAGACTGATGACAACTTGTGTGACAGTCGGGTGTAGGACAGGGCCACTTGGGCCGAGGATGCTCTCGCTGTGATGAAGAAACAGCATCTGGAACTGCAGAAACGGGCGCGCAGCTGCAGACAGTGGGCGGTCACTGTTGGGCACGTGGATGGACAAGCTCACTGACTACAAAGGCTGACTGCCATACTTTGCCGACGATAAGTCAGTGTGAGGCAGCGGGGCTGCATCGACGTGGAGTCATTTAAGACGACAGGCGAACAGCAGCAGGTGAAGTTGGCGACGGCTGAGCACGACTGTGGCCAGAATTGCTGCAGAGGTTGACTGGGGGAAGGAGCTAACAGTCCTTTGTAAGGATGCGACCTACACCAGCAGCAAACAAAGGTGAAGCCCATCCCTGCAGAGCAAAGTCATGTGGACTGGGAGGGACGTTGGAGGGCGCTCGCCCGTCAACATACAACAGATGCAGGACACTTTCAAGGCAGTTACCACGACCTTGAACTGTGTGAAATCATTGATCGTGGCAAATGATGGAGGAGTATGTCAAGTCAGACCGGACTTTGATGTGTTTCCTGCATTTAGGAGCCACGCCATGGAGGAGTTCACTCAGGTAGTGCGGGAGGAGATAACTCCGTGGGTGCTGAGTTCCACCTCCTCCACCCGGGAGACCTTGGCAGATGAGTTGGGCCGTCTACCTCTGCGATCCACCGCCTCGCTGGAGTCGTAGAGATGGACAGGAGCGGGGGAATCTCAAGTAGCGGTCCTGAAGAATGAGTTGAGGGTGTTTTGTGAGCTGGCAGTGATCGCGAATACGCTTGAGGTGCATGATGTGGCAACCATGCAGAAGTACGAGGGCAGCAATGCAGACAACGTGCTTGAGCTCACGGTTTCCCATAGTGTCGGTGCGGGAGTGATTCGTTTGCGTGGCAAGCAGCTGGACGTGGAGCAACGACCTCATGTTGCCAGAGAAAGTAGGGCGTTGAAACACACCCTCGGAGAGATGTCGGATGCAGCAGCAACCGTGGAGCTGCAGTGCCATGCCATCGGACAGGAGCAGCGGGTTAGGCGAGTTTGCCACCCCTGCCAAATGCCGGTGCGACGAGTACATTGACTGCAGCGACCACCACCAGCCGCAACAACGTGCCAGCGTGACGAGTGACCTCCATTGTCACTGGGCCCGCGTTCGCAAGCCCGGCACAGAGAACCCAGTCTGGGCCTCACATCAGCAGCGGACGAGTCCCTGGATGAAGAAGCTGAGATGTGATTACTCGCCTAAGACGCCACCCCAGACCCGGCAAGATGAAGTCTTCATCCCCCGCCACTTCGGGAAGCGACAGCCCCCAAAGCCCACGCCGTCGTCTCCCCACTGTGGACCGCCTCCACAAGGGGAGTGGTACCCACGTATAGGGTCCAGTCGCGGGGTGCGCCCCTGCAAGGGTGATCCTGAAAATGGATCATTATGCCCTCCAGTTACCAGGTGAGTCCTAACGAGATAGCTCCCGCGTAGCTGGAGCAGAGAGCGGTCGGCTGGAGAATCGATCCCACCCCTGTGACGCCGGATGCGACGCCACGCAGTAAGGATCGTGTTACTCTCCTGAGATCGCACGTTGTTGCCTACGCAAAGTTTTGTAGAAGTCCCGCGCTTGTCAGTCCAAGAGTAACGTGAAGTTAGTGGCCTAGTATATCGCTTTCTAATTTGACACTGTTGCTCTGTACTCTTAGATTTCGATTATTTCCCCCAGATTTCCTTTGTTTGCCCTTGTATGTGTGTGAGAGATTCTGCACAGGCTGAATGTTGTGAGTGAATGTGTGCCCCGCTGCTCCCCGTGGCAAAGTAAGTCCATAGCGCGAGATGCGCTGCGTAACAAGATCGCGCTGTGTGTGAATGTGATAATGTGCTGAAGCGAGCGGCCGTCGCGCGGAGCGACCATGACAGAAGTGAGCCGTCGCACGTCACTGGTATGAATGAGGTTGGACTTTGCGGGGAGGGCATAGGGGTGTTTGCATGTTTTGTTTGTTTGTTTCAGGCTTACCTGGTGCAGCGCAACTTCCAGGGAGACGAATTCTCGGCGAAACTCTCAGGGTGGGAAGGGTGGAGCGTGGACTGGCAGACTTACCTGCGTAGCAGTCGCCCTGGCCTGTCGCTGGACGTCCGGCGCTGCTGGAAATCGCACACCCGTGAAGTGGAACCCTCGCAGATGACCAGGAGCCACCTGTCCATAGGATACTCGGATATGGGTTGGGGGAGTTTCCATGCGAGTGTCTCACTCTCTAAAAGCAAGAGTGTTCCATCTTCATGGAATCTGGGGGAGTGTAACAAATGTTGTTGGGCCTCCAGTGCGTGGGTTCATTGCAGCATGACAAAGACTATAAAAACCCCTGTAGTATATATAAGTTGCACTGGACTAGGTAATATCCCAGTTACACACCTTGTTAAGGGCTTTTTTGTTGTCCTTTACTATGGCCCTATTAATATTAGGAACAAGTATTCTCTTGTACTGGGTTGAGCCGATTAGCGGCAGTTCCCTCTTAGACGCTGGTACAGCAGCACGTAGGTTTGCAACCTATTCACGAAGGGAATAGGCCCTTTTCTACTTGTTCTCTAAGGTTTGGCCCCAGGCCTTCCTCCCTCACCGCCATGGACTTGGTCTACCGTGGTTGCTCGGCGGGACGGGCAAGCCTGTAGCTCGTGTCAGCATCGTGCGAAGTCCTCCCATGGAGGCCTCGTGAAACCTGGGCAACACCCCACACTACCCAGGGGCCGACCGGTGGCCCAGGTACGTGGTGCACGTGTAGTCTTAGGAAACACGTAAGTAGTCAGAAGAGGAAAGTTCATGGCACAGCTGGGGGTGCTGGCCACGGAGGCCACATGCACCCCAGGTGAGTGTCACTGCTACTGTGGGTTGACACACAGTTCCAGTACTTTGTTTACAATTCTCAAAAAGTGGTACCTGCCTGTACACACTAACCAATATTCAATATAACCAGCAGCAGAAACCGTAATGAGTGCTACGTACATGGATGACAGCTTGTAGTCAGTGATGAGTGTGGGGGAAGGCATTGAGCCACATAAACAATTGTCAAAGTTGTGGAGTTCTGCTGGAATTCAAACTTAGGAAGTGCTCTCCAATTCCACAGAAGTGATGGGGCACATTCCTATCAAGGACAGAGCATCAGAAGCAGAATTAGATAAAGAAAGTCTACCCTTTGAAAGCACTGGGAGTATTATGGATTGGTAAAAAATGACATGTTCAGTTTCAAAGTGAACCGCCCTGAGATCTTGATGTTGATTCTGTGTGATTTGTAACAAAATTCGTTTCGTGTAGTCTCCAGTGCGTGAGAATTGTATAGCATTCTTGCGTAGTTTAAAATTAGTTATAGAAGTTGCACTGGACTAGGTATAGCTTTCCCCGTTACACACACCTCGTTAAGTATTGTTGTTGTCCTTTATTATGGCCACAGTAGGATTAGGGAGCCAGTGCTCTCTGGTACTGGTTTTGCCGATTAGCGGAAGTTCTCCTTTTGGCGGCTCGTCTGAAGCGGTAGGGCTGACAACCTTTTCTCGATCTCGAGAAAAGGCCCTCTTCCCCCACAATTCTACGGAGGTTAACCCAATGGGTGCCTCTCTCAACGTTGTCCTGCCCCTGTGTTGTACTGCATTGGGGGGACGCCTGAAACAGTGCGTGTCAGCACCTGTGCGAAGTCCTTCCCGTGAGAATGCCCTTCTTGAAAACCGGGGGTGTCCCCAGCTACTCTGTCCCCATTAGACGGGACTGATGGTTGAACAGCTGTTCACAGTATAAAAGCCTAATACACAATGAGAAGCGTACTCGGGTTCTGATCGTAGTACATGCGTCCACTCGGGTATAAAAGCCACAGTGCGGTTGGTAGGTAGCTTGTACACAGCACCGGGGACACAGGGTAGATCTCTAGAGGGCCTTGGGCCTGGAGATACCGTGCCTCCCGGCCCACAGATTTCGAAGGTCGTCCAGGCAAGTTCTTCCACTGCGCTTCCTGAGAGGTGACCACCGGTCAAGACCGGCAGATACAGAACTCACTTTGTTTACAATTTGTGTCGTGACCAGGATCTCACGTAGGTACACGCAAACACGCAGTGTGCATACTGGGATCCAGCCGTGATGTCCGACACTGGTGTAAAGACGCCTATGCCGTCAGAGACTCAAGAAAAAGGAAGCAGCGTCATCAGCTTCAAGACAGGCAAGCGCCGCAAAAGTAACCATTTGGCCGCTGAAGATTTAAAGCACGACCAGACAGAGGTGATCGTGATACTCCAACTTTAGGAGCATGGGCAGTCATCAAGGGACTAGGGGAACCGACCGCGAAGCGGGGAACAGACACACCGCGAGATGGGCAACACACGAAAAGACCACAGAGGTGCGAAAAGAGAAGTCGGCCAACGAGTTGGACGTCAACGAAAAAGCCTCAAGTTGGACGAAGCCGCCGGTGGAGAACCGCCTCAATGCGAGACGTGCAGTCACCCCCAAGGGACCTACAGCTGGCTAGATAGTTCGGGAGGCGTGGTGCGAGTCCCTTTGGGCCCCGGCACAAACCTTCCTCCATCGACCCAGACGGCTCTGCAGAGGGAATCAATGGCTGTAGTACGGAAAACCGGTGCGAGTGGTGTTAACCACAAAGTCGCGTCTACAGTGTTACCCATGCCCACCCTAGAGAGGATCCCTGAGCCAGACGGTTCTGAAAGAGAAAAGGACCCACCAGAAAAAAGATGCAGAGCGGAACAGCACATGGAACTAGAGGTACGGTTGGCAACTCCGCTGAGAAGTTGGCCCCTAAGAGGGGAACTCAACCAGAGGACAAGGCCAAGAACCGAGACGCCCCTGCCCAGTCTGTGCAAAGACCCCAGAAAGTGTTGGACCACGAACGGATCAGGGACAGGTGAGTGCCAACGAGGAGAACGCGAATAAGAAAAATAAGAGGACTTCCCAGAAGAACCCCTTGACACGAGACAAGCCCGAAAAGGTCAAGAGGCCGAATTCGATTCAAGCTCGGGAAACAACAGCAGAGGAGAATATTATGTGGAAATATCTCTCCGCCCAAGAATATGGACAAGTGATCCTAGGTATACACACCGAGCATGTATTATCTAGAGCCGATCGTCGGACGCCCAGCCAGATCAACCAAGGGTTTGCTGTACATCTGGCGACCAACTCGTGGACAGTACGCCTACCACATCACCCTCGACACCGCAGAGAAAGTGTTGCTGTCACAACTCAGCGGGAGCCATCGTGGTCCCACTACTTAAAGATCGTGCTCAACAAGGGACAAGATATTGAGATGGCAGAGCTGTGGCGCCGAACCTCAAGACTCCCTCACCTCATGGGAAGTTGAGTTGCTGCCGGAGTTTGCTGAGCCTGAATTATCCTGGGAAGAGTTGACCGACCATGAAGTGTCGGAGACCCACGACAAGACCGGGCGAGATTATGAAAGAAAGCTCGCTTGGCATGCCCCGCCGTGGAAAAGAAAAGAGAGGAAGGCACTTCCCTGCAACCCATCAAGCCACACAAGGCCGTCGGGTCCTATATCCCCCGACCCACCAAGCCGGGAGCCCAAAAGGGCCTCCACCAAAGAACAAGCTCAACCAGAAGAAGTCTCAAGCCACTTGCGGCATTAAGGGCCAAAATAGCGTGCTTGGAGGCTGAGCAAGAACTATGTCGCCTACAGTCCCGGCTCGCGAATCTCACTTCACACTCTCCAACCAGAACAGAGGACAGATCACTGAGCGAGATCCGGTTACGTGCCCTCCCGTCGATTACCATCAACTCGGAGGGATGCCAGTAGTTAAGGTTGTAGTTCAGCAAGTGATAGCAACGGTTGCACCATTGCCTAGCAACGGTCATGATGACTGGCTGAACTACATAGCAACAGTGGTTAACATATGCAACATTAAAATTTATAGGTAGCCGAGTTATGACTTGCTGTTAGCAACAGTTGTTAACTTTTAAAATTATAGGGTAGCAAATAAAATATGAATCACATTCAATAAAATTTATAGGTAGCAATGGTTGCCTAGCAACGGTCATTATGACTTGCTGTTAGCAAAAGTGGTTAACGCGACATCAAAATTTATAGGTAACAGATAAAACACCTCAGTGGAAGATACTGTGCATAAGGTGTTGGCAGCGCAAGCGGCGACTAATGACAAGAAGCCAACAGGAGATGATGCCGCAAAAAGCAACCCCAACCCACGCTGCGGGCGTGGGGGCGGGGACAAAGACTGGGTCAGCCAACAGTCGCAAGGGAGGCAAAGGACTATTCCACACTACAGTGTTGGAACTGCAAGAAGACGGGTCATCGCCGTACGGGTGTCGGCTGCCTCAGAGGAAGACAAAGAAAAGTGGCTAGAGATCACGAGACTGAATTTCAAGAAGTGCACGGCGCAAATGAGGCGCCTGTCGCCAAGTCAAGCGAAGTTCCGGCAAGCAGCAGGAAAACTAGCTGGCAGGGCGACGGAGTCTTGAGTCTCCCTGCACCATTGTATACAAGCGACACAAGAGCAACAGGACCTAGCTTTAGTGGTGGTGGATTGTCCCTTGATTCGACCCCTTTGGGTTCATGAGTGCTGCCTGAATCAAGTCCTGACTTTGCCAGGAACTCGGGGTTAAGTGCCTCGGTTGTTCTCGACAAAGGCACAGCCAAAAGGCCAAGTGTGGAACTGTCTGGTGACCGACTACAGCGTGCCAGGTCGAAAAAGACCCTCACGGGAGTGGAAGGTGGGTCAGGGAGGACCGGTATCACCTTCACTTGTCCTGGCAATGCCCCCTGTGACAGAGGCCTGCGGCAAAGTGGCAGTGTGATGAACAGTTGATTGGGAGGGGGTTTTGCGCGTTAGCAGCCCCTCTAGTGCCAGAACAGATTCAAGTACACCGACAAGCGGCACGAAGGAAAAGACAACTGAGCAGCAGTTTGGCAGCCCGGGCAAGCAAGTGCCAAGCACAGAGACAAAGCTAGCTCTGGCGGGAGCCTTATGGTGACATCGTCAGGGGCGAAACCCGTCAAGTCCCAGCCAGTCCATCGAGGTCCCAAGGACTAAAGCTGTCATTCCATGGCTTGATTAACGCTCGCTCAACATCACAGCATGACAAGTTTAGGGAGGCAATGTGATCGCACGCCAGCTCAGTCCACCTCTGCGGGCAACCACCGGACATACGGCGAGGGCGGTGTATCAATGTCACAAAGTAGACACATATGTCGTGAAGATAAGAACAGAAATGGCTTCAGCTGAGGCCGCGCCCGTGTGCAGGTGTTTGGTGGGACTCGCGGGACACAAGCTAGCTACCTGGTTGGACACGGTGCCACCTTCAGTCTCCTTTTGACAGGCGTTTACGAAGAGTTGCGGCCACATCTTCCACAACTGGACTCCTCAGACTTGATTAACGCTCTCTCAACATCACAGCATGACAAGTTTAGGAGGCAATTGTGATCGCACGCCAGCTCAGTCCACCTCCACGGGCAACCACCGGACATACGGCGAGGGGCAGTGTATCAATGTCACAAAGTAGACACAGATGTCGCGAAGATAAGAACAGAAATGGCTTCAGCTGAGGCCGCGCCTGTGTGCAGGTGTTTGGTGGGACTCGCGGGACAATGAGCTAGCTACCTGCCTGGACACGGGTGCCACCTTCAGTCTCCTTTTGACACGCGTTTACGAAGAGTTGCGGCCACATCTTCCACCACTGGACTCCTCAGACTGGGTATTAAACCAGGGCTGGGGGAGAGTCCTGTATGTGGTGGGGATGTGCACCATCCAGTTTGAGTTGGGGGATGAAGTATGAGCAGACTGTCCAAGTTGGGCAGTTGGAAGGGCTCGAACTACTCCTCAGCATGGATTGGCTGGTGACTCACGAAGCAGAGATCAACTGTGGAAGGTGCACGATACGGGTTAAAGAGAACTCAGATGTATCGGTTGGGAGAATACTGGCGGTGGACAGCAAAGACCTGGACGCATGGACAAGACAGGCTGCGAGGCATGCAGCTGGTATCTTGTCATGTGCGCCGACCTCCAAGGCAGGGCGCAAGGTGTCGTGATAGAGGAGTTGTCCAGTTGGGCGACGAACTTTACGTAGTACCCTTGCTAGAGATAGTTCAGGACGACGGCAGCATCCTGCTGACTTTGGAGAACCAGGGAATTACGAATAAAAAATCAAAGAGGGGCTGGTAGTGGCCAAGATCACAGACCTCTCAACTCCTCAACAAGAAAAGACTCGTCTGGAAGACGTCAACCAAGCTTCCGGACGGGGGAGGAGCCCCCTGCTGTTTGTATCTGGTACATTCCACCCACATGCGCCAAGTGGGGGTGAGTGCGGACCTGGCACGAAGGGGAGTGGACCAGCAGGCACATAGAGCACAGTCACCGCTGATCACGGAGACTGCCACTTGTACTTCGCACATGGTAATCTGGCTCGGTTGCAGGCTGGTACAGAAAGAGCCAAGGTGATCCGTGATTTCCGGAGTATCTTCGTTGCATGCTTCCGGCTGAAAGAGAGTTGACGACAGACAAGGTCTCCGGAGTTCTAGGCCTTGGTGACAGAATTTGCGGACATGTTCGTGGGGCCCGACGATAGTCTGGGCTTCGCTACAAGATGGACACAGGTGACGCAAAACCCATCAAGCAAAACTACTTCAGGCGATCCTACAAAGAGCGCGAGTACATCGACGCTGAACTGGAAAAATGATGATGGCTGGAGTCATCAAGCCATCAAAGTCCCCTTGGGGAGCTCCAGTGTTGTTGGTGGGCAAGAAATCCGGAGAACTTCGTTTCTGCATTGACTTTCGCAGACTGAACAAGGTCACCAAGAAAGATACGTATCCTCTACTCAAGATCGACGAGTGTCTGGACGCCCTTGAGGGCTCCAGGTACTTCAGTATGCTCGACCTCAAATGCGGGTATTGGCAAGTAGCGATGGATGAACAAGACATGGAGAAAGCAGCTTTCGTGACACACAGAGGACTCTACCAGTGGACAGTGATGCCCTTCGGCTCTGCAACGCGCCAGCAAATATTTGCAGACTGATGGAGATGGTACTTGCTGACATCGTCTGAAGCCAATGCTTAGTCTACCTGGATGACATCCTGACCTTCAGGCGGAGTTTCCAGGCTGCCAAGCAAAACCTCTGGGCGGTGTTCAAGCAACTATGTACAGCCAACCTGAAGCTGAAACCGGCAAAGTGTCAGCTCTTTGCTTCCACAGTTGAGTACTTAGGACACGAAGTCGACAAAGACGAAACTGTTCCAGCTGAAGCAAGGTGGAAGCGCTGCATAATTGGGCGATTCCACAGAACCTCACAGAGACGCGAACGTATCTCGGTTCTACGGTTACTACCGCCGATTTGTACAGAACTACAGCGAAGTTGGCAAAGCCACTGACAGAGCCAACCGAGAATGGTGTATCGTTCAAATGGACGTCAGAACAACAAACCGCCTTCAAAAGATCAAAGAATTTATAGAAGAACTACCGCTGCTGTACTACCTAAAGCTCGGGCTTGACTTTGACCTCAAGGGGATGTGAGTCTGGTTCGCTATCGGGGAACAAGAGGGAAGTTCATGCTGCTAGCATTCACCTCAAAAGACGCTATGTAAGAGCCGTCAGGCCTACTGCGCCACTAAGAGATAATTCCACACGGTCGTGTTCTTCCTGCACTATTTCCGGGACATCACCACGGGACCATGGTAGTCATTTGCACAGACCAGGCGGCCCTGACGAGGGTGCAAGAGTATCATCAATCCAACAACATATACATGCGTTGGATCGTAGAGATGGGGTGGTACAAGCCCTGGAAGATTCATCATCTGGCTGGAAAGTTGAACGAGGTAGCTGACTCTCTCACGGAAGTGCAAGAACCATCCTGATATGCAGGAGACATTCTGTAAGCGAAAAGCCGTGCAAGTTGGGGAGTGTCCAGATTGCCTCTTCTTCAAGCAAAAGTTAGCCAAGTGCTGGGATATCGACTCAGACGACTCGGATGAGAATAAAGACAGGCCCGTGCCGGTGCTCAACATAGCTAAGGCTCGTGCAAAAGCACTGCCCGAACTGCATTGGGAATTCGCAGCCCGCGACGTCAACTCAGACGATGATGGCGAGGATCCAGAACTCGTTGACTGCATTGACTGCAATGTCTACCTCACGAGAAGGCTACACAATCTCAAGAACCCACGCCCCTGGACCAGTGCGAGATAGCGGCGGATGACATGGCCCTACTGGCAAAGGAAAAGGTTGCAGTGCAGAGATCAGCAAGATTGGCCAAATGAGTCGAGGGGCAGCAATAGCGCCCGAGCCGCTAGTACCCACTCTAAGGATCAGAGGTTCAGAATGTTCAGAATGAACCTCTGAAATCTTTCGCCTGAGGGGGTATAATTTTGACCAATCGCTGGCTTTCTCAATCCCAGGATTCGATTAGATCCAAGTTTGCGAAAAGATTGTCGAGTCACATCATACCAATCACGTGATTCCAATATGGCTGCGCCCATAAAGAAGCGCAATTGTTCACTATTTTTGGAAATAATTATAATCCTATCAAGGCAATGGGTGCAGCAATAGGCTAATGAGTTGCAGATGTGCTACATATTGACAGGTATGTAGACTAATATTAGCAAGCCGTTATTATTGGTACTACAGCAGCAAACAGCAGATCTAAGTTTGTAAACAAGTTGCGATGTAATGTTTTGCATTCTGAGATCCAAACAGACGGTAACTCTTACACAATAACATTAGTATTATGAAATAATGTGAAATTTGTTGCTATCTATGTGATCTCTGTCACATTATGAGATACATACATGTGCTGTGAATAAAGACAGGCTAGTCTATACTTTGTTGGCCTACATGGCTACTCGATATTATTATTATATTAACACTAGCGTCTAGATCTAGATTCAAGATTTATGATATTCTAAGATGTGGCTTTTGTATTAATTGTTTCATATTGTACACTTATGAAAATTTTCATTTAATAAGTGCAGATTAGGAGCGTGAGAAATTGCTAAATTGTAATGCTCATGCTTATTTAAAGTGTCCATTCATTCACTAAAAACTCCTCAATACTTAATTTTACAAGCCTTTCAAATCATTTTCCTTAAAAAATCAATGATCTAAGGTTGCACGTTTAGTAGTAGCATTTGACCAAAAGCAAGCGTTTTTTTCGAGCTTTGAAACGGTCTGTAATACACATGCAATTTGAATTATGACGTCAGCATGTTGTTTACGCCTAGATAGTGGATACTGGAAAATTGTACTTTTGTGAATGGAGTTTTCCGGCATAACGCAAATCTCTGTTAATAATGGATATTTGAGGCTGTGAAACATAGCTGTGTATATACAATTATGTGTCGTTCAAGAAGAACACATCATTGTGAAACGGATATTAACCTATTAAAGTTGGGCGGTGATTCCCAAGTCATAGATTTCAGTAGAGCCAGACAGCTAAGTCAGCCGCATGTCTTGTGACAGAAGTAGTCTAGTCATGTGGTGTCTTCTAATTAGAATGGGTTAAGCCTTGAAAGCTGAATGCTCGTCTTGTGAGAACAAAACTCAGAAGTCGCCTGTCAACATCGATGATGCCAAAGGTATCAGTAATGTATGCTTGTGCTGCTTTTATTTGATCGTACAATGTGGTTTAGTAGATCTCGACACAATGACATCTTATTCTTCCTAGACTCAGACTAGTATATTCACAGTTGATTTCTGTAGATCTAAAAGACTAAGCTCTTGGAATTTTGCACATAATTTGACTAGCAAAATAAATATGAATTTTTAATATTTGACTTTTTAATGCAAGGTAATACAAAAAAACAAGAGCAATTTATACCTAGTGTTGCTATTTTATTAATGTGCAATCAATCTGAACCGTTTCAGATTGATTGCGCAGCACTAAAACAGCAACATATCTATGTGTGAATTGCTCCTGTGATACTAAAACATTGGGCCAATTGTTCTTGTGTCAGGAAGAAAATTGACAACCATGATGGTGAATATTATAAAAATGAAAATAACTGCAGTGACTTGATAATTGATAGATCTAGCAGAATTAAAATGGTCAATATTAATCTTGTTTATTGAAGATTATATTATACACAATATTTATTTACAATATTTTAAATATAAATTTTTAATGTTTGCTTTAGAATCAATTTGTGAATTATCTCATAATGAAAGGTATTACTCAATTACCAGGTGTAAAGTTAAAAAGAAAAAAGAAGTGATATCACAGGTTTATCAATCACAGTTTTTAAAAATCACTGCTTTCTAAAATCACATGGAGACTGTCACTGTGACGATCTAACTTTTGTTCAAATACATTCAAAACCTTTGTAAGATAATCTAATCTGTATAGGATTATGACTATTTAGCGCAGTGTCCCGGGCTATTTGCCCTTCCTAAAACAGTATGTTTTATTTGAAGTGTAAAATTTGCACTGAAACACTGCTATCTCGTACAATTATCAAAATACCTGAGTAGATGATAAAATTCATAAGTATAAATCAGTTGAGTTGTTGAATGGAAAATCAAAACCTAACAGTACTTTCATTAGTTAAATTTGTGTATGTCCCAGTGAGCTATTGTGATATAGTATAACTACACATGGACACTATTCAAGATAGGATTTGCTTTGGAAAAACAATAAATGTTGTATATATTATCTGATCTTTTATTTCAGATTAATAAGTTTAATGATTTTTTTTTCTTTTTCAGGGTGTTAAATAAAGACCACAAATTTTAGAAGACAGTGCTACTGTGTGACCTGGAGAGGACAGATGTCATTGACCGTCGCTAGAAGCGGCGATAAGGTGGCCGCTGGGCCGCGGGAATTAATCATTAGGCCGACGATCTCGTGAGCCAGAAGCCTCCAAAATAGGAAAGCATCTCAGGCTGTGATGACCACGTGATCGCTGGTAGGTGGGAAGCCACTATATAACTCACAGCTAGCGTGCTCACATTATCACGGGCTGAGATGAAGGATTAGGCTTACCACCGAGTCCTTTCACTCAAGCGAATGGCAATAAAGTGTGCAGTCAACTGTTGTTTTCGTCAACAAGCATAGCATCACACACACACTGCCCCGTGTTCCCCGTGAGCTACATCCCGCAACTACAAGCAGAAGCAGGTGAGCAGCCGGCATGAGGAAGGCGGCGTGACGGAGGTGACAGCTCCTGGCAGCCAGAGACAGGCGGCTGCACAGCAGGATCCCCACTAGATGAGGCTCGCCGGTACCCCCAGCCTGGAGCGTGTAGAGAGGGGCAACTAACCCCATTCCAAGATGACATGGTGAGATGGATTACGGGTAAGCTAATGTTTCTTTTATCCAGTCCGTGATCATCATTAACCTAATATCCATTTAAATGCCTCCCTTGCCCACATGATAACATGGTGTATAAGATTTCGAGTTTTAGGCTAGATTCTACGTATCTTTATTACGGGAATATGTGAATGTGAACATGTGTTTTGGTTTGTGGATAAGAATTTCATTTCACTTTTAAACAATGCTAGTTATATCGCAGTGTAGTCGAATTAAAATACAATGTTGAAAGTTGCACAATGTAACTTCTATCAAATCAGCCCAACGGCATTTTCCATAGAGTCCCGCCAACAATACGCACGACATTTCTCCGCCTCAATACAGTGCGGCTTATATTATTGTACACGAAAAACAGTGAATTGTGGCTTTATATTGAGTTCAAAGAACTATAGGTAAAATTTAATACAATAGGGTTTTAGATGATGGATTTAATACAATAATGGTAGCATACATTTTGGTTACACATAGATACATGGAACCAGTACAGTGGCTTCTCAGATTCAATAGGACACATTTCAAATTACATACGTTACTTTGAGACACATCTAAATTTTCTAGTTTGCCAGGATTAAACCATGCTGTGGTCATTATTCCCGGTGTTTATTTGTATGATCGAAATTGGAACAAATGGCGAGAAATCATAAGTTATTCATTTGGTTTTCTTCATATTTAGATTTTTCTTTCTAAAAGGCTAATATTCTGTTCTTGAATCTGCATACGTGACCCTTTACGGATTAGGAAAGACATGTGCCATTGTCAAAAATATGAGTTTTGCACGCCAGTTTTATCTAGGGATAGCCTATAATAACATGCAGGCATGAGATGTTTAGTAAATTGTATGTATGGTAACATGGGATGTCAATTTTAGGCCGAATTCTAAATAATGGAGAATCTGTTATGCGTGGTTGTGATTACGGATTTACATAGACACCTCTTGTCAATGTAGCTAAAACTGTAATAGTGTGTCGCACTTCTGAAAAGCATACGACAATTTGTGCTGCAAATGAGTCAGCGACAAAACAGATTACAGTACAACCTTTGTGCATAGAGTTTATAGGAACATAAATAATCGTCGACGTAATGAGCAATAAGTGTGTTTTTATGCGATAGAATTTTGTGACCATTAAGTTATTCACACCCCCAGACATCAGTCATAAATGTAATGCCAGTCCTGTGTAAGCAAGCTGTATTTGTGCAATAAGTTTAGTAACATGCTCTGGGCATCTATACGCAAGTAAACTTATCAATGAGATACTGCTGAAATAGAAAAGAAACACACAATAACTGGTGTTGGTTACCTGAGTATCAAGTTATATCAATAGTTAGATGCTGGGGTTATACGTAGCAGTATATTTGCTGCACTTCAAATGTACGTCCACTCTCCACCTTCTTAAGCAAAGTACGTATGTACTTGACAACTTTTAGAGCATTTTAAGAACGGGCACACTTTCCAGCTTATTCAATATAAACATCTATACATAATGATGCTCAAAGTACAAAACAAAATTACACCAAGCACAATTGATATAGCGGCATCTAAAGGGTTAATATGTAGGCTTAGTGATGAAATGAGGTCAGATGCGCGGTTCACACAGCAAGCCTCTGCGTGGATTTCATGCCGGTGTACAGTACAACGGGCAGATAAATATTACAGTATGCAGGATACTTTTAAAACAAACATTGTAAAAAACAAATAGACGCATTGACACAATTTAATTCATGTTTTTTCTAGCAAATTCCCACCTCTTCCCTTGTTCAAACTTCTTTGCCTTCTGCTTTGCCACAGACAGTACAACAGCCACGTAGTAGGAAAATGTTCCATGAAAGTCACAATTCATTACCCGTGAGTACGACAAATAAATTACATGAACTATATGTACATGCCTTATTCATAAAGTAAGCACTGCCCGTACCCACACTTAACCCCCAGTATATTTTAGAAACAAAATATTGTACAGCTCTGGTCTGCAGCATCTCCCCACCTACCCACCCCGCCCCCTCTGCACCCATCACTATATCCCGCTATTTTTTCATTACCACCTGCACCCTGATGATAGCCCACAACCCATCACCACATCACTAATCAATAATGAATATGAAAATAATACAGATGAACACCAACTAAATACATTGTAGGCATACTAAATTGCAACATTGTAACAAATCATGTTGCAATCATTTTTTTTATCCTTAGAATTGACAGATAACTCTTTGCATCGCATTTGATGTTATAGATATAAAGGCGTAAATGCTCTTATACACCATGTTTCACCTATATATATATATATGTGGCCAATTACGGCGATTCCCTTAACCCTTTTCAGATTATGCTGGCAGACGTCTCCCACCTTACCAATTTCATTCTAATAACCCTTGACTTTTATATACAGTGTGAGATGATGGAGCCATTTGCCGCTAAATTGAATGCTGCGAGATTATCTTGGTAAAAATGTTCATGTTATTATGATATCATTATGTCTCTCGTGTCATATAGCTTAAATATCCAGCATGATGCTAAATTTGCCTTTAAAAATTAGCTACTGCAATAACCATTTTGATCGGGTAACAATTGACTGTATGTATTCAATGTGAATTTGAGGCTTGTGTGTTGAAATATCAACGCATATTTTATTTACATGAAGGCCACAACAAGATGTTGGTACGTATTTCAAGAGATCAAACAATATAATCGTTAAAATAAGGCGTAGCTGACTAGTGTTTGGCATATATGAATGTACCACTATACCGACCAAATAAACATGCGGTCAATGAGATAATGTGTGAGGGCAGCCGTAAATCATGACAAAAATACAAGCGACAACTTCAGAATGTGTCCCTGCTTATTATATTAGCACAGAGTCCATTCAAAACAAGGGTTAAACCATCTATATTATGCTAGCCGAAAGTTTCGCATGTACGCTTGGAAAGCGTGAAGCAAACGACATTTAACATAATCCATGAGAGCTGGGGTAACTGTTGTTTGAACATGAAATAGCTAAGTCAAGGATTGATGTAGGGCTTGCATGTCAGTTTATGATGGCGTCGCAGTTTTGTCTAGTCAGTATGAGGGCATAAATTTGTGACCCAGTAGTCATTTTTGACAAATAAGTTTTCACAGAAGTTACACCATATAGCATCATCTGCACCCCACCAGATATCACATTTGTACTCGTTCATTGACTGTAATTTGAACTGTCAAGTCTTTGGAGAAATACATAGTTGCATTTGGTTTTTATTAGATTCGTATTTAACCTGCAAGTCCAATATGACATGTATTGAAAACATTATTGTATTGATCCATGTACCTCAAAGGGCTCTGTTGAATAGCGATTCTCACAAGTTGGTTTGAATCCTGTCATAAGTTACTCGTAACATGCAAAGGGTTAAGCCACGATCAAATCCTCATAACTAGGGCACAAATAAACGTCCTAGAATCAGAACTTTAAGCCACCAGGTGGCGCAGGGACGGCATGACAAATTCGAGGAGACTTGACAATGTATAATGACGTCATCCCACTAAACAGTTGGACTCCGAGGAAATATCACTCAGATCAGATCAGCCCAGATTGCCGTCCATTAATCATAAAAGTGACAAGTCACCACGGTCTTTAGGATAAGGTAACTGGATTTATTAGCCTCAAATACGATGGCTATGACATCAAGCTGATGGGTCTTAATGATCTCTATGAGTAGTTGACATTGGCAAGTAACGGTCCGTACATTTCCAAATATCTTGTACCACATCGAAGGACTTCACACTTCATGATGTCTGAAGAGCATAATATTGAACCAATCACGGTGTGATTTGTTTCATTTCAAACATTTGGCACCTAGAATAAATAAATAAATAAGGGTTGAGATATAGTAAAATTTACTGGAAAAGACTTGTAATGATTGGCGATGCGTGAGATCCAAGCTTGCACTGATAGTATTTTGTTACACATTTCATAGTATTCATAAATATGCTTTATGCATTTGAGAATTTAACATACTTTGCACTCCAATAATTTTGACTTTAAACATTGCAGTAATTAAGAACCAATTTGATTATATATATCATCCGGGCATTAGACCATTTAATGGATATACGGCACTCTGCAACAATGTAACAAGATTCATCTGCTATTCTTAACTCGTGCGATTAACCCTTTTGGCGCTGTCAATTTCCCTGTAACACCACCAGATCTACAGACAAGTGTGGGACAAATAATGCAGTTTTGCAATAGCCATCTCTATACTGCCTTGTACGTTTCTGTTTCACTTGTGAATAAATGATTAATTACAGCACCTATCATTTCTCTTTGTCCACATATTCGAATTTGGCACTGAAACAAACGGCAGAGGGCCCAGGACGATGTAACCTATAGGACCGATGATACATAACAAATTAGTATATCTAGGTAAATTCCCATCTAACAATATGAATAGAATTGTTGAGCCACTAGCAAGCATGCATTCACAAAGATAGAGTTTTAGAACGCCTGTACAATACAGCCAACAAGCCGCCTTACTGCATGCTCTCTGACCTGTGATTTGACCTACATTTGGCGGGAATGCCAGGAAATAATAATTAGCGCGGGAATGCCAGTAGTTAATGGTTTGTGTGTTGATGTGGCAGTCACATTATCTCCCAGAAATGACACATTTGATTGATGCACCTAGTGCATTGCCGAAAGGATTATGGGACATGAGGCTGTTACAATGACAATGTCTCGGTTGACAATGATATATATAAATTTGATGAACGATGGTAAATACTGCATCCACGAATAGTATTGAATTGACGGTCATTTTTACGATTTATTTGTTCGTGATATGGTTGATGTACGCTCAGACTACTCACAGATGAATGACAATAAAAATAGTAAATGACAATGACTGTAGGAAATAGTGTAATGAAATTGGATTGGGTGCTTAACACAACATAGTTTCTTCTCACCTGTTTTATAAGACTTGGAGCATAACGTATAGAATAAGGTTTTCACTGTAGACAGTTTCGACAATACTTTAGAATAAGGCAACTTTAACCAATAATACAGGATCATGTATGAAATCACGCCTGTGTACATAACAGTGTGCTAGGTATCGCTAATAGTTCAGTCACAGTATGGTTGTGTAGTGCTTTGCTCTTGTGTAATTTGGCTTTGATGCGTCATCCAAATCAGAGGACGAGATTCGTATAACCAACATGTTAATTGGTCAAACTTAATTATAAAGCAGTATTTAGTAACTGAGACCGCCAGGCCCAACTGCCCACGAGGGTTGCACTGTAAAGATCAGAATGTACACAAGTCGAACCAGGTCAATTTGATGTGCGCTATTGCAAGTGTGACCCATTTTTCTGACACAGACACGTTGGCCTTGGAATTACAGTGGGACTGTGTTATAGAATGGAGAGTCTTATTTCCATAGTGGACCTCGGTGAAAAACATTGAAAAACATCTGACTAGAATTGGTGCCATAGAACATAATAATTACATTACTAATGGTTGAACTTTTGACAAATATATTCTTAGTACTCTTTTATGAAATGGTCCATACAATATTTCTTACATTTTGATTTGAAAGACACCCAAACAGTTTGACTTTCTTATTGGTAGAGGCGGACTATTCCAATATTTGATGCTACAGTATTTAAACGTTTTCTGTCCAAGGGACTTAACTTTTGGTACAAGGTACGACAACTCTTTCTTCCTAGTATTGTATGAATGGATGACAAGTTTAACATCACATAAATATCCAGGAGCTTTTTGACATGTATTTTATACATTAAACATAAAGACAAGTATTCAATTCGATCATTTACATTTAACCATCCAACTAATTTAAAATCCTAGGAACAAAGGTGGTGCCTTCCATCATAGTTTAAAATGTATCTAATTAGCCTATTTTGTGTTGTTTGTCCACTTTTGGGGCAACCCTCCAAACCAGCTGTTGACGCCATAATCAAATTAGATTGTACTAAAGTAGAAACTAATAGTTTTCTCTCTTAATAAACCCGAAATACATATTATTTCTATACAAAATTTCAATTTAGCATTGATTTTTTTTCAACATTAAGCTAGCCATAGACAAAACGCTAAAATCCTGATCAAGGGTAACACCTAAATATCTTATATTTTTTTGACTCAATTTCTTTGCCATTGCACATTATATTCAATCTATTGCATTTGCTCAATTTCTTTTAGTAGCAAAAAAAATACTTTCCGTTTTCCCCAAATGTGGAGATAGTTTATTTTCTTCCAACCAATAGCTAAGTGATTTTAAGTTTTCTGCCAATGTTATTTCTATCTGCCTTGGGCCCGTCCCACTGACAACTAAAGCAGAGTCATCAGCATACATAAAAAAGATCACACGTGACTGCCTGAATCATATCATTTACGTAAAGTGTGAACTGAATCACGTATATTTCAAAAGACGCATATAAGGAATGGGGTGTTGAGAAAGCTAGGATAGATTAGGAAATTGTGGAGTGTAGATAAGCCATGGTATCTCTAACATGAAGGCATGATACAGTAAATAAACGAGTACGCACAGGCGATTAGATATGGTTAGTATGATATCGGACTAGCTTCATAAAGCCACAAACGGGTGTTGGACTGTAACTGATGGACCGTTATAGCTGTAAGCGCTAAGCTGCAACCTACCTACCATACAGTGCCGTATGGTTTGGTGATTAGATTTTTGAAATGCAGAAATCATACGGTTGTCTGGAAATTATGAGCACCCTTATGTTGGTGGCTAATAACATCACATAATAGCGCATTTTAAAGCTCGTATGTACAAGTGACTCATAGAACAATAGGAGAGCAGATGACTAGGCTTTGATTAAGATCCATTGTCCTTGAAACAGTGCGTCCATACTATTCTTATTAATTGAGTAGCATGAACTTGTACATAAATATATACGGTACACATACGCCTGTCAACTCCATGCTATCACCGATTCGATTCATCATGGCCTTGGGAGAGATACAGATACAGTAAAGCATGCTCATCTCGACGATCACGGAACTTGTATTGGTTTATTGAATATTGGTAGTGCGAAGTATGTGTCAAATGGAACACGTGCATTAGAGAGATGGGATATACATATTTTTTTTCCTTTCCTGATCAGTTAAAATACGTGTAAGATTATTGCATATGAAACGTATGATAACCCCTATATTAATAGATATTTTAGTTTCATGGATTAATTCAATAGGTTGAGTAAAATTCTCGTGGATATAGAACAAGGTTGAGCAGGTGCAATATTTAATATACCAGCTTCCAGAAGAGATTAATTCAATACATGGTTCAATATTATTTTTATGAGTTTCGTGGTGCAGTGAACATTAACAAAGTATTAATCATGGTTCAACATTAGAAATTTAATCTTTTATACCAGTTAATCCCATTTGATTCCAGAAGAGCATCAGAGTCAAAAATTGAGAATAACACATGGTATCCATCAATAGATATTTTTATGAGTTATTACATGATACGAGACACAGAGAAATGAGCTGTACTAAACATGTTTAAGTCTTTACATTCATGGAGACTCTTTAAAGAACTAAACCTCCATATGGTCTTTATATTTTGTATATCATCATGGATGAAATCTTTGGAATAAACGTCAGTAGAAATTGTACTTACAAAAAGAAAGTTCACAATTCAATAACCGGATCTCCTGTAAAAATGACATCAGAACAAGACCATGGATCTCTAATTTCGTCAATTGAACTCTTGACAGTTTTTGCAATTAGAAGTAGCTATCCTTAAGTTTTATGATTAAAGATGTTAAGTTACAGAACTAGTATGACAGACACCCAGAAGAACTTTTGTTTAAAAAGACATTACTATGTAAGGCCAAATATTTTGAAGTTTAAACAATTATTTTGTGATTCCAGCCGTAGAAAATTGATTAATTTGTGCAAGTTTATAAAACTATAATGAAAGGTGTAGTGTAAACACTGCTTACATTTAATGTATAATGTTATGTATATCTTCTATATCTCTTTTTGTTCCTCAACAGTATCATATCTGAATACTATGCATTTCTTGCATTAACTTTTACAATATTTTATATTATTATAATCTCATATATCATGTATAGGTTACGAGAATAAAACGTTCAATAAATGAAGTTCTATAATAGTCACGGCTGCATTGGCTGGGAAATAGGTCACAATACGGTGCGACCTCACACTGAAAACCAGTTCAGACTTGCTGTTATGCGTAGCTGATTGTTTCACTAGATTATACAATAGTACTTGATTCTTTGGTTTTACAATTTGAGGCGATTGTTTTGGTTTATTCTTAGCTCAACTGTACCATTGACATGCCAATGATGATTGCATGCACGAGCAATTTTTGTTTGCGGGATATGATTTGACAGCAGTTGCAGCCAAAAGCGGGAGCTGGAACTATTAGTTCATTATTAGACAGTCTGTTCTGGTTGCTATCTGTTTATAATCTCTACTAAAGGTGAAATATGGGAGGGGCTCAGTCAGTGTAAAATTTTGCATGTTAACCCCCCAGCAGTAGAAGCGGAGATAAGTTAATTATGTCAGATATGTTTAACGGCTATATTTGAACAACATACCGATCGTTAAACGGTGATGCATAAATCTTATGCATATATAAAAAAGACCACTTCTCCAGTGAAGTAGGCAAATTGAAAAGATGGCTTCCATACATACACCTTGTAGGGACACTTCCATAAACAAACTTGGTTTAAATCATGTTGATCAGACTCCCACTTTGTGAAAGTAAATAGTGAAATTGAACCAAATGATTACAGGAACATATAGCTGTCTAAGATTGCATTATAAGGAAAATACTTGCCTCGGTGTTGCAATAAATGTTAGAATTAAAAGTGGTAAGTGTATGATGTGTAGTTACGACCGCTAATGTTGTGTTGTGGTGCCT
>JAGTTF010005257.1:8770-29315 GCA_019095985.1 Streblospio benedicti | reverse complement strand
TAACTACCCATTCTGTGCATGTGCTGTAGAACGGAAGTGCCATGTTGAAAAAAATAACAAGGGGAAAATTTTACAGTAATTTTTAATTTATGGACAAAAAGCTAAAGATTGTGTTTGTAATAAAGTGCCAACGGAATAGACATTTATTTATCAGGGAACTGCTACTGACAAATGGACACCGCATTCGTTTTGACAAGCAGAATTTAATAATAACATTCCGCATTGAGCGATAATGGATGCCGATGGTACATGTGAATATCATGGTCACCTCACTAATCAGCGGAAACCCCCTCCAACGGAAGGAATTTGGACTGCAAAGTGGGTTCCGTTGTTGAGGAGAAGGGGCTAAACCCATAGCTCCGCGCGGCAGCTCGTGTTTGGTAGACAAAAAATTTGCGTTGAACACTCAATGCATTTTAAATACTCTATGCCAGGGTTTTTCCGTTTTGTTATTCCGATTTGTTATTCCGTATAATTATGCACAGACTTGCCAGTTCGCTATGTGACGTTTTGATTAATAAAGCATTTTCAGATTTCAGCAAATATAAAAGTTGTCATTCAATTTACTGGCGCTACTCTAATTTCTGCTGTCTAGTTGATTATTGTTTTGTGGTATAAAGCAGTGGGTCTCGTGATTCAATTCACATGGGGCCGCTTACTGGAGTCAATGCTGGACATGATGACTGCAAGAGAATCAAATCATATGTTCAAGCAGCACTTTTCTTGATTGTTTCTCCTTTTTCCTGAACACACTCTTTATATTCTTGTTATTGAATATTGTATAACATGTATTCTCTGTTTTTTGCGTTATTGTATGCTGACTATAAAAGTGTAGGCTGACTTGTCAGTTACCAATCTGAGCTAATAAATGTGATGATGGTGATGATGAAACTGACGTTTGTCGTTGTTGATGGAACGGGGCGGCGGGCCTTGTCAAATAAATGGCTACACGAGTCTTGACGAGGTTCTGAAAAACATTGTAAAAGTAAAGTGCATGTCCTAAAAACATAAACCTTACCAAATTTCATTTTTTGATATAAAAAAATATTTTCCAATTATCCGTCTACCTTAAATAGAATAAAAGAAACGAAAAGTCAGTAGGTATATCTTGTAAAGGTATTTGGAAGATCGTGGATTCAAACTCATGATTCAGACCGGTCATATGTCATGGGCGGTTGCTCTACCAACTGAGCTAATCTCCCAGGATGAAGGACACACACTTCAACTTCGACTATATGCTGTGTTGCGCAATCACACTGTCTGACACCTGACGCTATATTTAGCTTCACCAGCCGTGCCAGCCTTGATCCGACATACACCCACTGACCTCGTATCGGGCACGTTGTAATCAATGCGGGATGCCTTGTGTGTTCATGACCCACTTTTGTTACATAAACATTAAAATACAGTACAGTAGATGAAATTAACACCATACAAAATTGAAGGAAAAGTAAGTATCTTAGAGGAATTTTATAGGGTTTGAATTTTAAAAATAAATCATAAGATACTTACTTTTACTTCAATTTTGCATGGTCTCCATAAGTTTTTGTCAAACCCATTAGTGTCATACATAGCGATCATATCCTTTAAATCTTCGTTGGTCAGATCTTTGCCCTGCAGGAATTTCATGGCATACCTCAAATCGTCGAGGTCAATCACACCATCACAGTCCACATCAAACCTGTGGAAAAATCTATAATGTTCCATGCTTGAGGTTCCATGTGTTCACTGTTCTGCTGGTCATTGCACGGGTGTGACAAATCTAGTCCTTCGTCGTTACTAGATTGGTGCATTTGTCTGTGTAAAGGATCAACTTGACACAGCAAGCTGTTGAATGTTTCTATCCCCACTTTATTCATACCGTCTGTGCGAGTGCCACAGACCATTTCTTCAATGTCTTCGATTGTCGTATCCTATCCGAGCATTTCTGCATCGAGCAGCAGCTGCATGGCAAAGGCCATCTCCGTTCTTATTAAAATGGGGAAAAACATTATTAAATGGAGACATTACGGACTTCATGCTCTGATTTTTAATTCATGCTAGCACTTTCTAAACCACACGCAAGTATTTTTAGTTCGGATAAAAAACATTAAATAACATGATATGAGAAATACTTACCACCACCAGCACTATGTCTTTTTTTCGATATCAAGTAATGTCTCAACAGCCCATTTATCACCAGCTTCCAGGCAAACCGTGAAGAGTTCAGGTGGACCTTTTTCAGACCTATCCTTTTAGTGGCAATTATTTTGTTTTATTGGGGAGAGTATCTTTCAAATTTGCATTGTGGTATTTTAATGATTCTGCTTGTAATTCAATACTTGGTCCATCTTTACCTATTGCTACGATTTGTGCTCTGGTACCGTTTGGATGTTTTAAGTGTTATGGTTGCTGTAAGTACTATTGGAGCATCTACAGAGAGGTGTTTGGGACATGAATATTTATCAAACACTGTGTCAATAGACTGATATAATATCTTGGGATATGGGTATTTATTTGATAATTTATATTAATTTATATTAAAAGTGAATAATATAGTTAACCAAAGTATGCATATAAAGAATATTATCATGGTGAGATATTGTATCAGATATCAGATATTATATTTGAAAGCAAATCCTTTGAAATGTGAAATATATTGAATAGTTGGTAGAAGTAATATGAAATTGAAGACTGTATAAGAGTATTCATAATAGTTTATTTCAGAGATTGACACGTAACTCTATAGCAGCTTCTTCAATTGCTCCCAGATAGAAGCTTGCATTGGTTGTCATCGTTATCCCCTTCAGGACTTCAATGCTTCCACGCTCAATAATCTGTTAAATTGATTCGTATTAGTCTATTTGTGTATTATGAATCGGTTTGAACAACACTCATACTTTTCAAACAAGTGAAATGATTTGAAGGACCACGTTGTAAATAAGCATTACTTTGTCGTAAACCTTTCATGTGTTATTCGATGAGTATCATATGACAGTCATGATCTGTGATTATGTGGTATTTCTATTTGATTGTACATGTTTTTTCATGTGAATAAATCTTATCTTATCTTAATGTGATTAATTTAAAACAATGTCCACAACTACAAATTTTTTAAAGCTAATCTTCGACAGATTTCGTCTTGAACCTAGGAATTGTTCACTCCATTTTAAACCAGGTGTTGTTGATGATGGAAGCTGCCCCCATCCTTGTTTAAACTGCGGTTTAATAGTCTCACGTCGATAGCTTCCCTCATGCCAGTCTTGATTTAATTGTTGCTGCTGTTGTGGCTGCGGTTCCTGCTGCTGCTGCTGCTGTGCTTGCTGCTGCTGCTGCTGCTGCTGCTGCTCTCACTGCTGCTGATAGAGTTCCCTCATGCATTAAACCGTTTTTAGAACCAATTGTCTTATCTCCTGTGTTCAAGTTTGGCATAGTTTATGTAGTTGGCCATATACTGAATAGATATGGCCAACTACATATGAACCAATTGTCTTATATTATCTTACCTTTTTGCACCTCAAGGTCGAGCATTTATGCGATCTGCTCTATTTGATTTTGGTCCGGGAACCGCTCGCGATGGAATTGCTGCTCCATTACAGCAACTTGCCTCGGCGAGAACTGGGTCCTCGGGCGTCGGGTCCTCCTCTCGTTAGACGCCAGGGCTGCTTGCAGCTCGGGACGGGGGGACGACCCCTCGGGACGGGCGTCTTTGTCGGCTTCCTGGGACGGATCGACCGCTGGCTGGGGAGGTGGAGGGCCGGGAGGGAAGTCACCTCCGCCGGGGGCTTGAAATACGCAATCGGCCATGTCACTGGAACTTACGATGCCTCGAAACTGCTGCAAGTATTCCGGTTGTATATGCTTGTGGCTTCTTTGTCTGCAGTCAAAAATGAAATGTCGCGAGCGGCTTAGAAATACCCAGCAGTATTCTTGTGTGATCCAATTTGAACTTGCCTATATATTAATACCTTGCAGCATTCTCGTATAATCCAATTTGAACTTGCCTATATGTATGTCCAATTGTGATCTTCTTATAACTTGTTTGTCTATAACCGTGTGTCTCCTTCTGTTCAGATCTTGTCACCCAGGGGCGTGTTTACTTTTGACAACGTTGTGCAATTTGATTTTGATTTTCGTGGGACTAGTTTAAAAAGATTCTAAGCTAATTATTGGTCAGTGGCTGCCTGTTTGCTGAAGTGTGACCGCCCATATTAGCGATACAATGTTTGCAGAGCTGTTTTGCTCATTGTCTTAAAGTTTGCACGTGTCAGGTTCAAAATTAACGGTATTTAGGAAGCAGTGGTTTCCTTGGGATTATCGTTAGTAACAATTTGAGATGATTCTGGTGAATGGTGCATTTTTAGAGCTGTTATCATTATCTAATTGTATATTTTATATATTCTTGTCGTCATTAGAGCAAAGAGTCCTTTTTGTTGTAAACCCTTTATAAAGCTATGGTTCTTTTAGATTAGTATATAAAGTCCTTAACAACTTTCGATTTAGGAGCGCATATTCACGGACATTCTCCTTTTCCAATTAAGATCATTTAATCAGTTACCGATGATAATGAATTCATGATACTTCCCTTACCAGATCTTACCAGAGCGTTTAGGAAGAAACATACTTCCCATAGTAGTGTATCAAGATATATATTTGAATATCGATGTACATGTATAGGAATTGTGGGTTACGTGCTATATTACAATACTAATTAGGCCACATAATGCACATATACTTTACATGCAGAGTTGATTTCCCGCCTTATTCACATATCACAATTTGAAAAGAAATTTTGCTAATCATTTTTGTGTCCAGTTGATTTTTGTTATGTGGTAAAAAGCAGTGGGTCTAATGATTCAATTACTATTGCTATTGCCAGCTTTTCTTCCACAAATAGTTCCAAAGTACAGATTTAAATATAGCTTTTTCGGTTGAATTATATATAAGTGTGTACTTTGGAGTTGTTTTTTGGGAGAAAGGTAGGTAATGGTAATAGTAGTTGAATCTTGATTGCTTATCATTGAAATTACCAATTGATTTACTAATTTGTTATTAGTACGCTGGTTTCAGGCGATTTTGTATTGTCATTGAGAATAGGATTAAATCGCCAGGTAGTAATAAACTAGACCATTTTCAAAAAAAAAAAGGTGAAATAAAATGAATATAATAGCCACCTTTTTACATGTATTTTTCTAATTTCTTGCATAATGTATATACTAGTATGTGGACGGTGAACCGGATAACCGGCTATGGTAGATTTTCTAAGCATAACCGGTCACGACATTGACAAACCGGTTATTGATTTTGATGATTATTTTCATGCCCAAGCTATATATATCCATATATTTCATTAATTTTGCGTGATTTAACATTTTTGGCAGTTCAAATTGCCTTGCTGGTGAACGTAAAAGACGAAATGCATAAACCGCGATTTTTTTTCAAACGCTAATTTATACAGGGTGTCCAATCAATATATCCATTCACAGTATCGTTTCGCTTTACGTTTCTTGACTCACACACGTGGCACATTTGTACTGCGGCGTTTAATCGGTTATGGTTCGGTTACATAGAGCCGATTAATCGGTCTCAATTTTCTCGAACCGTCCACACACTAGTATATACAGTACAGAACAACCAACCGTTGTAAATGCAGACAGCCATGTGTTCTGTGACGTCTGGACGACTGCTAGAAAATGAACAGCCTTTGTGTTCATACATTACAGTAAGTTCGGTACACACATTTATATGCGGAGACCACTCCGCCACTTTTCCTGTATAGCTGCATGCATCCATTACACAGCTTCATTCTTCATTCAAAGTTTCATTCTCTGAGGTTTCATTTCATATAAAATGTGAAGGTTCATGTCTAACATTTTCATCTACATTGTCCCCACTTTGGCATCAGAAAGCCTGCAAAGTTTTTTCGCTAAAATTATCACTTTTTACAGTAATTAATACATTAATGCTTCAAGCAGTGTCACTACATGGTGTGTAAATAGTAGAAGCAATTGCAATTTACTTAATATATCTTTGCTAATTAAACTTAACAAGCCAATGTTTTAAAGATTATAACATCAGTGAGCATTATAAGCGGACTCTCAATATGCATTAAATTTCACTTACCCCTGTTCCAGTCACGGTAAATGCATTTCGTAATACTCCATGAGTCTTACTGGCTCTTCTTGTACATGTGCCTTTAACGGTCTTGGTCTCAACCATTGCAGTTGACAAGACTTGAAATATGTCCTTGCATTTTGGCGCGTGTCGTCCATTATGCAAATCTAATTTCAATGAAAAGAATGGGGTGAATTGTTTTGATGAAAACGTTGTGCTGATACCAATCAGTGTATTGATTTCATGGCAAACAACCTGGTATACCTTTCCATTCAGGCGCCTTGAGGACAAACCTCAGACTCTGTTGTCAGACCATTTGCTTTCCTGCAAATGACTGGCTCATTTTTTAAGACCTCAACCCTCAATAAGGTCCCCAGGTTGCGGTTCTCCAGCTGGTGAATGGCATACTGTGCCTCTACCAAAGCTCATGCATGGTTCTGCTCCAGCGCTGTGTAGAGGACGCCGGTCGCGGTGGCTGATCAGGTTGTACAGCGCCCCAGAGCGGTTGACAGCCTGAGGTGGGTATGTGACTGCAGTGCTTTGATCGAGCGGGATGGATGCCATGATGAAACCCAATACAAATATCCATTCTTTGAAATAAAACAGGACTTGCCTGATCTCTTTTCATTCAAGTCTCTGATTCTGTTGTCCGACTAAAAATGGCTGGCTGGCTCATTTGTTAAGACCACATCCAGCCATGTTCAATTTCTGGGCTATATTGTCCAGGCAGATCTGTCGCAGCTTGTCAAGAACTTTAAAACAATACTACACATTAATAATCATGAAATTCTTACCTCGCTGTTGCATTTTTAGGCTGTGCTCTCCTGTAAGTAGATCGGGAATTCCACTACATAACGTACTCCAATTTTGTGCACTAGATACTACACTCCCTAACTTTCTCTCAACAATCTTACTTGATTTCTTAAATTTCTCTTCATTAATTGATCTTTGTAAATTTGTTGCCGAGGTTCCTCCAATACGGCCGGCGCGGTAAGGGTGATCGACGGCAGTGGAGTCGCGTGGTGCACGATCTCTACTCCTCCAGTCAGTCCCTTCCACTTCATAGTCATGTTGGAGGTGCTCCGCGTCACTCGAGACAGTTGCTCGCCTCGCGTGCCTTGATCCTAAATCGGCGCTGTCGCGTTTGGACTGTCGATCCGGAACCCCAAACGTCGCGCAGGTGTTCGGCTCGCCCGGCCCCGCAAAGCGACCGCGCTCTCTGCGATTCTGCTGCGGTGCGGGAGTCTCTTGCTTCTTGGTCGTCATCGAAGAACTGTGGGTGAGCGAAGCCCAACAAGCCTTTCATGGACTGTAACAGCTGCCCTCGCGGGCTGGTCTTGGGTGCTTCCGCCATGGCTGCAATCTCAGAGGTACAGGTCACCACAGGGGCTCCCTTACGGGTGGGCCCTGACTTGCGTGTACTCTCGTGAGATCCTGGTCACGGTACCAATCTATGAAGAAAGTGACAATATGCGCTATTGTCGGCCTTGTCCAATCACCGCCTACATCTGGACTGTGTCGGCCCTGGGGTGACGTTTTATGGCCACGCCCACTCATGGCCCGGGGAGGTCTTGCAGTTCTCTAGCTGACTCCTCGTTGTGTGCTAGCTCTCCACGTACGCCCAAGTCTGGGTTCCGGTTACCCACTGTCCAGACGGTGTTCACCCCTGGGTTTCACGAGAGGCCCCCTAATGAGGGGGACTTTGCACCAGTGCTGACGCGCGTGTGCTTCAGGCGTCCCCTCCACACAGCCATGCGGGTAGACCTCGAGAGGGAGGAAGGCCACCGGCCAACCTTGAGAGACAAGTGAATGAGGGCCTAATCCGAGGAATAGGTCGACAACACTACTTGCTGCCCATCCAGCGTCTAAGAGAGAACTGCCGCTATTCGGCTCAGAATCAGTACAAGAGAGTACTGTTCCCTAATCCTACAGTGGCCATAATAAACGACGACAAAGCCTATCAAGTGTGTGTAGCCTAGGAAAACTAACCTAACCTACCCAGTGCAACTTATAGAAGGGGCTTTTTATAGTCTGCGACCATGCTACAATGAGTCGCGCACTGAGGCCTACTTTAAGAGTTTTTTTGCTAGTGGTATAAATATCACAGTGTCAAAAGGTTTTATACCAAGAAGTCTTGTTCCTCATTTTCTTTCTTCTTTCATCTTCTTCATACCCTTAAGGCCTAAACAATGGTCTTTCTCCCCTCTCACTGTCACATATTATAAGAACTTTTCGAAGTTTTTTCAATTCTGGGTTCAAAAGAGATAATGTAATATACTTTTGGCCAGATGACCACTCATTTATTCTATCACTGGTAAAGCAGGTAAATACATGTATATCCCAAGTGTATTATGTTTGACCAAGTATGACAAATATAAACTCTTACATGTAGCAGAGTACATTAAGTTAAAAAAAAAAAATTTATACAAATATGTTAAGCTCTCCCAAGAAATCCACAAATGTCAGCACAAATGAATAATGTGTAACAATTTTTACAAATGTTAAACTTAATAGACAATCATGTAAAGTACAGTAATGAAACTACTTTCTTTTTAACTATCTGATGGTCTCCTTGCGTATTTTTTTTCTTATCTTCACAGTGAGTTTTTGGCGGCCACCACGATCCCCTGGAAAATTAAAAATGACTAATATTAATCCTGTGTCAAAAGGAGTAAACAAGCATGAGGTTCAAGAAGAGAGATATACAAGAATTGCTTGCACACTTTTATTTGAGTGTAATTTAAGAAACTTAATATATGACAGAAATTACATTTCTCTTTAATGCAAAATTTCAAATGAAGTGTTAACAAGCACAAATTTGAGTCCTCATTGGCAGAGATAGTTTGCATCCTGAGCATGTAATGTCCATATCATTTTGGACATGTATATGGAAACACCAGTATACGTCCATATTACAGGACTAAAAGATGTAGGAATTGACCACTCGATTGTCGTGTCAATCGGAAAATTGAGCATGCTGACGTCTGATTTACTGCAACGTCGTTCGGGTAAATCAGACGTCAGCATGCTCAAATTTCCGATTGATACGACAATCGAGTGGTCAAATACCATTCCATCATGACTAAAATAAAATTATAGTTTCCATTAATCACTACAAATGCTAAATATACACACAAACATTCTTATCTTGGTATAAACCATTTTCCGTCATTAGTGTCAACTTAGCCTTGCGCTACACAGCAGGTGCCTGTTTTTTTTTACCCCCCTCGAAAAGGTTCTCGGCGTCATTATTTCATCTGATGTTTCATTTTTTCTGTCTATCGAATTATTTTCCGTTGTTTTTTATTCTAAAATACTTTAAAATACGCAAATAAATTATAAAATGCCAGTATTCAAGCCAGGAGATGCAGTTTACTACATGTTTACTACAATATATTGTATTGATTTATCCAGTTTGTTTTGTGTGTAGTCACTTGGCTGTTCCTGTTAGCGATGGTTTGCTTAAACAGCAATTAGACTAGTGCAGTGGTGTGGTGGATTCCTTGCGTGCAGTCATTCTTTGGATCGTTCAGTCAATCGCATAATTGAGCATATTCAGCGTGGGTTATTGGCGGTGATTTTTCACGGAATGATAGATAGAATGGGGAATTTATTTTGCTGTTGTAGGATGTGTATGTTGACATGGACATAGTAATCACTGCGAAATCTTCCTAGCTCCATGATGCCTTCTCATATCTCCTAGCAGCATACGTGTTAATGTTGACAGCAATATGGAATTTGTTACCTGTCTCAGTTGGCTTCCTTTTTCTTTTTTTGGTGTTTTCCCTGGCATCTGCAAGTAACAAATATGTAAATGTAAAGCCTGTTACATAGCATCCACTTGCTCTGTAACTACATGCAGCACTGCCCTAGAACTTGAGGTAACTTAGGGTTTTGTACACTCTGAGATGGAAATTAGAATTCCTGTGAAAGGGGTGATTGCAAATGGTTAGTAGTATGTGCAATGACAAGAGCATATTTTATCGTTGGTATTGCTGTATGTTTGTCTTGAAGGGAACAGATTGTTCCCTTAACGAATGTCGTATATGTTATCTATCTACATGTAATGTTCATAGGAAGCCATTTACTGAGTATAAATATTTAATGGGCAGCGGCCATTGTTTCGACCACTGAGCTATGCTAATCTAGCCTTGACATGAGATTTTCAAAGTATGTCTCCTGTGTATAAGTCCACCTCTCCTCCCATCTTTCAAAGGGGTTTGTAAGGATAAAAACCCGTCTTATACTTGCATATCAACGTAAATGTGTAAACCTCACCAAAGTGGGACACATCTGATGTGTTAAGGCTATTCCGAAATATCGGAAAATAAATAATATAGGACTTATTGTTCTTCAACCCTACCTAGTAGATCTGAAAGCAAAAGAAGTACTCTACTAACCTCTTTTGTTGTGTGTTTCGTTGGTTGCACTCAAGTCATCTAACTCCTCTGTACATGACTGTGTCATTGGATAACCTGTTAGCAGAAAAAAAAAATTTTGATGTAGTCAAATCAAACAGCTGTAGGCAGTGTACTATGGATTATTAGGAAGCGAAATCATTATGACATACGATTGCTATAGAATTTGTTAATGGTCTCAAAAATGTTTGGTATAAAGGCCAAGATGAATGGATCTAATTTACAAAAGATGTTATTGTTAGCGTTTGGGGTTCACATGGTAATGATTTGCAAAATGGTAGAAATTAAAACTGGTCATTTTTGCATTTTCGGTTGAATAGTGTAAAATAAAAGATCACATACCTACAAGGTTTGAATGTTTTGTTGTTTGTTGTAATTCTTGTGAATCGCGGCGTACATCGTCTGTTGGAACAAAATCAGTTGTGTGATAAATAAATTTGAGCATAAAATCTGTTGATTCTGACTGAATGCTACATATGTATACTATCTCTCATTAGAAAGAAAAGATGACAAACTCTCTTACCATGAATGGAGATGATTTAATATGCAAGACTATTAAAACAGAAACTCTATGTTGCATTGCACATTGAATGGTCAATAAAGGTGATGTGTCACTATTACTCACTAAGCAGCGATTGGCTTTGCATAATAAACAGGTATGTAGATATACTTGTAAAGGCCACTAAATTGTCAAAAAGTCTACTAAATAATAAATACATGGTTTTAGTAGGAAAGGTGCATTGGAGCATGAATGTGGCATCTTTAATAGCCAAGTGCTAGAAATAAGTAATTGTGTCTGTAATTTCCCAGGGAAAACAGTAGTGGAAAATTTATATTACAATGTTAACATGGTAGATGAAGCTTACACATGTAGCAAACATTGAAGCAAGGAATTGTACGTACAATATGCTTAGTATTAATATTGTCATATTTGAATGGAACACCGAGCAAATGTTAGTTGTGCTTCAATTTTGAACACGTATACATGAATGTTTGTTTATTGTAACTCATGTCTACCAATAAGCTTTAAACGTTCCAGAAATAATGAGCATAGACAGATATCATGTCACAAAATCTAACTATAAGTATGCTCTGTTGCTTTTGTTGTGCATTAAGACTCATGACCCCGGTACAGCATAACCAATACGACAAACTAAGTCAAGGATATAGTGTACAAACCTGTGTCACATTGTCCCCTCCTATCCTCGATGGAGGACGTTGAATTTTCTGCCAAGAAGAATTTATGAAATATTAAGAATATGTAAAATTAAATGGCAATCTCAACATTGTAATAGCGTTTTTGTTGATTATCAAAGGAATTGTATGTACAAAATATATGAATTAGATATGTACCAGATAAGTAGAAAAGATGAGGATTTGTTATATTTGAACAAACCTTTTAACTCCAGATGACATGTAAGTTGTGATTTTTAAATTCTTTTACTAAAAGGAAAACTGTATACTACATACAATGTTTAACAAATTTGCTAGACTGTGGCAAAATTCAGATGTTTATTTTTTACAAATTGAAATTGAAGTTGGATAGTGCTTTAAGACAAATGTCCAATTTTGTGCCTCAAAATAATAGGAAACCTGCAGTTAGACAACAGAATTTCATTTTAAGACCAAATATATAAAGAAATAAAACATTATCTTTAAGTCTTTCTTGTTATTTTGGTAGATGTGCTTTCATTGAACTGACTCAATTTAACGGTATTTTTCATCCATGTCAACAATGGAAGACGAAAGAAAAACATCTTCAAGGCATCTTGAATGGATATCAAGATCTGTACAAGTTCCCTTTGACAGATTCATATCACAAAATTCTAACTCCTATCCTCTTGATTCATTATTAAACATAATTGAATTTTGAATTTATGTATAAAAATTGATAATATAAGAATCCTCGATGGAGTCATTTTAATACAAAGAAAATATTCTCCAACATTAAGATGTAAGTATATATAAATATTGATAAACAAAATATGAATATTTATATCAAATTGTTTTAAAGGGGAAGACAAATTGTTATCATATGTCACATTGTTACATTCAAAAGTGAGCTTCATTTTTGTGTAATGATACGGACTTTGTGCATATACCTTCTTATCAACGTTATTTAAAAAATTATGATCATTGGTTTTTTTGCTTGACGGAGTATGAAGCAATTGTTTGTTTGAGTAGTAAAATGTAGAGCACATACCACAGCTGCCATCCTGCTGCACCATCTGTCTGATGCCCCGAAAATCAAGAATACGTTGATCTGTTAGAAAAAGAAAGCAGTTGGATAGTGCATACTGTAAGAGTCAGAAATTAAAATAGCTATATTTTGGATCCCAATATTGTAGTCAGGTTGAGTTAGATATAACTTTAGGGACTTTAGGCACAGTTTTATAGACCAAATGTAAAAAGAAATAAGGCATTGTTATTTTGACGTTTGTCTCTGGTCTGCTGGTTATGGTTGGTTGCAAAGTGCTTTCATTGAACCACAGTGTTTTATGTAGTACAAAGTAATACAGTTAGTTATCATTTCTTGTTCACCCTTTACAACAAGTAGATATAAAAGGAGCATAATTACTGTACAAAACCTCTCGCAACTTCTCCAGTGACATCCTGGACGCCTGAACTTGAATGATCTGTTTTAAGAAAATTAACTTTACATAATAAATGCTCAAGTAATTCAAGATAGTTTCAAGCGAGGAAATACTTCATTACTTCATTTACACTTGGGAAGCATAAAATTATTTTGTTATTTGTGTATCACACACTTTCAGTCTGGTGGACTTCGATATGGCATTCTGGCTTTCTGAAAGCATGGTTCTAATAATACATGTAATATGTAAAAAAATTGGCATTGTCATCATTGACATTAGCGTTATTGTTGATTTCAATGACAGTTAATTGAGCTTGTGCTGCATGTATTAATAGTTCTCATTTATTCTTCACCATTTGTAACAAGTAGATAAAAAAGGAGCATAATTACTGTACAAACCTCTCGCAACTTCTCCAGTGACATCCTGGACGCCTGAACTTGAATCATCTGGTTACCAAAAAAAATGTGTTTTTAATATTAACAAACAAAGATACTAGACTTTCAAATGTGGAGTATAATGTTGTGCACTGAAATTGAACATCATTCCCTGTGAATGTACAATGTCCTCTGTGTGTGCCTATAAACAATGTACTAAACCTGTAGTTAAGACAAGAAAAAATTCGTCCGGTTTTAAGGCTTTCAAGTATGCTTTCTTTGTGGACATTATCTTTAACCTCTTTTTTTTTGTATTATACAAACTGAAGAATGAGATGAACTGACTCAAAGAGAGATGTGGTACATTTTTCATCCACCAATTAGACTATTGCTATATTGCCATTGACATGCATTATTAGCCAATATCAGGAGTATACTAAACTTAGATTGTGCCTTATGGAGCTTTTTTCTTAGAAGGCATACATCTTCAAATATATATAATAGGCTTTGTCATCATTAACATTTACATTATGGTTGATTTCAAATCACATTAATTGAAGCTGGTCGGCTGGATGTATTAAGAAGTAATAGTTCTCATTTATTCTACAAAATATCCAACAAGTAGATATAAAAAGGAGCATAATTACTGTACAAACCTCTCGCAACTTCTCCAGTGACATCCTGGGACGCCTGAACTTGAATCATCTGGTTACAGAAAAAATGTATTTTGAATATTAACCACCATAGATACTAGACTTTGTTAATGTTATGCATCCCAGGTTTTGTCAATGTAGACTGTAATAGCTGTCATTTATCATTTAGCATCTCAACAAAATAGATGTGAAAGCAGCAGAAATAGTGTACTAACATGTATCATCTTTTGTTGCTTGATTCCTCGTCAGACTTTAGACCACCTTGATTTGTCTGTTTTATGAAAACATGAATTTATATTAAAAAACACAAATTAATTGCAGATAATATAAGCAGTAGAAAAGTTTAATATTTAAATCCGAATGTTAAAAAGCATAAAAACGTTTGGATATCCCAATATTGTAGTCACGCCGAAGTTGGTCGGGACTTTAGGGCAGAGTGTTGTAGACAATATGTAACAAAAATAAGGCATTCTTATTTAGAAGTTTATGTCATGGTCGGCTGGTTATTGTTGCTATGGCGGTGATTTTCATTGGACCATTGTCTTTATGTAGTACCGAAATGATAGTTCTCATTTATTCTTCACCATTTGCAATAAGTCGATATAAAAGGAGCATAATTACTGTACAAACCTCTCACAACTTCTCTAGTGACATCCTGGACGCCTGAACTTGAATCATCTGGTTACAGAAAAAAATTTATTTTAATATTAACAACTATAGATACTAGACTAGTCGATGTGTACAAAGAACATACATTCTGATCCTAACGATTTGTGAAATTAATGATTGTAAGGTGCAGCAATAGGAACATGGGCCATGGTGTGTTGTAGGTGTGAGTAGTAAAATGTAGACCAATAGACCACGTACCCAAACTGCCGATCAGGCTGGTAGGCTGTACCATCTGTGTGAGGCCCCGTAAATCATCAAAAGGTCCATCTGTTGGAAAAAAAGCAGTTGAATGGTGATTACTTTATAAGTATAATGATTGAAAGTAACCATGAACAAAAATTGAAGCCACCAACAGTGTGATTAGTCTTGAATAATATGATAGCTGTCTTCAATGTTATGCATCGAAGGTTTTGTAAATGTAGACCGTAATAGCTGTCATTTATCATTTAGCATCTCAATGAAATCGATGTGAAAGCAGCAAATAGTGTACTAACATGTATCATCTTTGTTGCTTGATTCCTCGTCAGACGTAGACCACCTTGATTTGTCTGTTTTATTGAAAACATGAGTTTATATTAAAAACAACAATGAATTGCAGATTATGTAAACAGTAGAAAAGTTTAATATTTAAATCAGAATGTTAAAAAGCATAAAAACGTTTGGATATCCCAATATTGTAGTCACATTGAGTTTGATATAACTTTAGGGACTGTAGGCACAGTCTTATAGACAATATGTAAAAAAAAATATGGCATTGTTATTTCGACATTTGTGTCATGGCCCGCTGGTTATGGTTGCTTACGAAGTGATTTCATTCATGTTTTTTTTTTAATAATTTCTTTTGCATGAATGGGTTATGTATTTAAGTACCTCCTCCAGCTGTAGTCGTGTTCGTCATTTTTTTCGTCTGGCTTCTGTGAACTTCAACTGAAAGAAAAAATATTTGAATAAACAATGTACACCTAGTTCAAAGGAGAAAATGCAGCTTATTGGTCCATGTTCTACATAACTTTTAAGACCTTTGTAATGCCGTGAACACCACATTATATACGCCATGGTAATACCCAGTTTTCCCAATACGACCGCTGGCGACAGACATGAACTTACAGGAAAGAGATCAAATGTGCTTGATAAGTTCGCAATACCATTGCCTGTTACGTTACGACTTAATCAGCGTTGCAAACACAGAGTTACTCAGTTAATTGCCATTTATCAGGACAATCTTCATGATAGTAACAGTTTTTATTTTGTTATCAAATATTTGCATCAGTTGTTTGGATGTTAGACAAATGAGCTGTGATTTATAATGAAAGGCATGGAGATAGAAATAAAGTTATACATGTACAGTTACATGTATGACAAAATGTAATAGAATTAAATTGTGCGATCAATTGGGTTTTATATTGATTTACCAGCAGTACTTGTGCTGTTTGTAGCCTTCTTCTTTATAACTGGTAATCTGTTGATCACTTCAGCTGAAAAAGAAAGACGGGTGCAATGTATCATTTCTAAATTATCTCCTTATTTGCAATTATGTTGTCCTATTATAAGAAAGTGCAAAATAACATCAACCTCCTTTTTGGATAGTTCTTGCCTGTATTAATTGAATAAATGAGGTTTTGTGCCTTAAAATCGGAAGAAAATTGTTTCCAGTTGATTGAACTTTAATATCTTAAATTCAGTGTGTGTTTGGGGGGGGGGTCCCATGCATTTCGCTTTGTGTCATTCACTGCTAAGATGTTTTGCTATTAGACTGAAGGACTGCAAACAGTGATTGCATGAATGGGATGTTTACATAATTAACCTTGTTATCTTGTCCTATAGAATTAGAGTTAGTCATTTCAATGTGGAGCCGAAATATGACTCTGTAAAACCCATGGATTTATACTATGCCCAGGCAATGTGTTTCAAAATGAATATAAAAATATAAGATACCCTATAATTTTGTGTGTTCCATTTTTGTCCCTACGTTTTTACTGCACCTCACAAATGGGGTGCATATAGCATCAATTTAGCATACTACAATGTGTAGAAAACTGTTATCGAACAAAGAAGACAAAGTCTGTTTCTTGCTGGGCACCCTAACTCATACACCAGTTTTGTTTCTTGGACACCTGTTGTTTTGTTTCTCGGACACCTGTTGCACCCTTGCCATGGCAGAGGTGTGAACTCTGCTTCTGCGAATGATTAGTCACCCGACATTGGGTAATCTTACTGATGTTTGGCCAAAGAAAAATTAAGTACCTCCTCTATCTGTAGTCGTGTTTGTCATTTTCGGCTGGCTTCTGTGAACTTCAACTGAAAAGAAAAAAGATTTGAATAAACAATGTACACCTAGTTCAAAGAAGAAAATGTAGCTTCTTAGGTCCATGTTCTATATACCATCTAAATTATAATGGCCAAAATTTCCTCACGCAGAGTGGGGATGCCGCATACCCGAACATAACTTTTAAGACCTTTTGTAACGCGTAACACCACATTATATCCACCACGGTAATACCCAGTTTCCCAATACGACCGCTGGCGACGGACATGAACTTTACAGGAAAGAGATCAAATGTGCTTGATAAGTTCGCAATACCATTGCCTCTACGTTACTGACTTTAAACCTTATCAATGTACATTCAGTACATGTCTGTTTTACTGCTGTTTTATGAAAATTTCAATAGGCTGATGTTTCAGTTTATCATGTGAACAGTTACAAATTTCGAGACTGGTTAATCAGCGTTGTTAAACAGTGCATTACTCAGTTAATTGCCATTTATCACTGACAATCTTCAGGATAGTAATTCCTTTTATTTTGTTAAGAAATATTTGCATCAGTTATTTTGATGTTAGACAAGTGAGCTGTGATTTATAGTGAAAGGCATGGAGATAGAAACTGAAGTGTGAAATGTACATGTACAGTTACATGGATGACAAATTTTAATAGAATTCAATTGTGTGTCCCATTTTTGTCCATACGTTTTATCTGCACCCTCACAAATGCAAATAGGGTGCATCCAGCAGCAATTTAGCATACTACAATGTGTAGAAAACTCTTATCGGAACCAAGAAGACAAAGTCTGTTTCTTGCTGGGCACCCTAACTCATACACCAGTTTTGTTTCTTGGACACCTGTTGTTTTGTTTCTCGGACACCTGTTGCACCCTTGCCATGGCAGAGGTGTGAACTCTGCTTCTGCGAATGATTAGTCACCCGACATTGGGTAATCTTACTGATGTTTGGCCAAGGAAAAATTAAGTACCTCCTCTAGCTGTAGTCGTGTTTGTCATTTCGTTTGGCTTCTGTGAACTTCAACTGAAAAAAAAAATATTTGAATAAACAATGTACACCTAGTTCAAAGAAGAAAATGTAGCCCTTCTTAGGTCCATGCTCTATATACCATCTAAATTATAATGGCGAAAATTTCCTCACGCAGAGTGGGGGGATGCCGCATACCCGAACATAACAACCGCTGGCGACGGACATGAACTTACAGGAAATAGATCAAATGTGCTTTTGATAAGTTCGCAATACCATTGCCTGTTGCTTTCGACTTAATCCTTATCAATGTACATTCAGTGTACATGTCTGTGTTATGAAAATTTCAATAGGCAGATGTTGTGACAGTTAAAAAATTTCGAGACTGGTTAATCAGCTTTGGCAAACAGTGCATTACTCCGGTAATTGCCATTTTTTTTTAAATAGCAAGTGAATTGTTTCTAGTGGAACTTCGATGTCTTAAAGGTGCATGTAGTGTGGGGGTGGGGGAGGGGGGGCTTATTCATTTGGCTTTGTGTCGTTCACTGCTGAGATGTTTTGTTTTTAGACTGAATGACTGCCAACAGTGTAAAAACTCCAAAAGTCAATGAACTGTTAAATATATTCAAAGCTGAAATTGCGAGTTGAACAAATGTCGAGTGTAGTAGATGAAAATAAGTGACGTGAGTTTGTTACACCGCATATAATGTTCAAATTTGCATAAGGTATGGTGAATATTAATGTAAATTACTGCTGCATTATGAAAACGCTCTATATTGTACTCTATACACTAAATGATCATTGCACATTTAAAAAGGCTCTTGCAGTGGTAAAATATCTTGGAACAGATAACAGATCCGATCAGTGAAAATCAGCCTTTGTGACGTCACGTAGAACAGAACATAATTTTATTCCAAAGGGTTATCCTATGGCATTTACATAAAGTCTGGTTGATCTCATTTCCTACCATGTTCAATGTTTTCCTGTATGACCAGAGATCTGCTTTTGAAGGTTTGGCTGAAGCGATCGCGCTCCAGCGACCTCTGAATGACGTCGTCCTGGAGTTTGACATGCTCTCTCACCCAGAGTGCCACCTCGGGTTCCATTTCTGCCAAACTCAAGGGACCCACCTACAAGAAGGGATAATCATTGTATTAGTTAAGGATGGAAGACGTTTAGAATTAATATAATTAGGCGGATTATACTTATCACTTAAAGTGAGAGTGTCTATGACTGGTAGAGCGTACCTAAATACGAGTGTAACGAAATTTACATGAACATACCTTTCCGGAATGAAACTGCTGTATCAATCCCCTTTGGCCATCAAGCTGACAAATGGTTCGACATGGTCTCTGCTTGGAATGGGGACTAGGTCTCTTTGCAACAAATAAGACTTTTGTCTTGGGTCCTTCCAATTTCAACAGTCCTATATCAGCAGCTGGTTGATGGCACCCATCATTTCTCTCTGTATTACGTTGAGGGGCCTTTTGTTTTACGTGATCACATTTATCTTATTTGTTTTTACTTTCGTTTGACCATGAGCTTGAAAAAATAGTGTGAAAAGTGGTTAATGAACTATAAAATCCAAGGTTAGCATGAGGGGGTCACATCACTATGATGTATACATTTATAAATTTCACATTAGACTTGGGTGAGAGGAAAGTTTGTGTAGGTGAATGCCTCCTCAGTTACCAATTTCTGATAATTATAGCAGAGGGAGGCTACTGAGGGTTATTTGCTTTTGTGTTTTTACTTTTTTGTCTATAATACTTTTTTTCTTCTAAATTTCAACATTTGTACTTCATCCCTGACAGATATCATCCAGCTACAGCTGATTATGTTAAAAGCTGTCATTTACTTCAAACACACACCTAAGTGATGTGACTATTTTGGGGTGTGTTGGTCAGACTTATCAATATATGGACTTCGGGGTTTGTTGCCACGGTTATATCCAGAAACACCGGACGCAAAGAATCAAAATTAATTTTTTTTCCAAATCCATGGGAAAATCCACGGAAAAATCTCCATGTCTACGATACGTTTTAGTTACTTGTCAGATACCAACTTGCAAATGAATTGTATATGATTGAATTACAGACGGAGATGTGCTCCGTGGAAGCTGTGTGTTGTAAATATTGTTTGTGCTTTTATAAGGTGATACAGAATGTGCATCCATATTATCCTTATGTGACTTTGAATTCATGAGTAAAGACATATAACAGGTTAATCTGCAGTAGGAATATTTGTCTGGTAATAAATTCTACTATGCGAGCCTGTTGCCTCCAGCACGGGCATTTTTTCTCTGTCATTTATTCATTGTCTTTTAATCTTCATGTTCATGGCTGATGTTACAATGTATGTGCAAGTTCACTTTGCCAACTTGTACTGTTTTTACAGGAGGTATTATAGAATTTGCCTCATTTGGTAGCTTCCCTTTGATCCATCTGAGTTTTGTACTGATTCAAAAGCGGAGACTGCAATCATGGCAGCGAGGCCTGATC
>JAGTTF010005256.1:9357-75915 GCA_019095985.1 Streblospio benedicti | reverse complement strand
GATCACCAGTTGGACCACTTTGATAACTAGTCCATTCTTTCTTTCCCTTACATGTATTCGCAGAATCTCAAGTACACGTAGTATGGATCAAACCAATCCAGACGACGGAAAGGCTCGGAGGGCAATTTCATGTTAAAAAGCTTCACCCCACACACCATAAAAGAGATGGGGATGTTGTGAGTTATGGCTAAGTCGATGGAATAGATGCTAAAAGGTGTGAATGCATGTACAGCAGTGAGGCTGTAACATCCATTTAGACCTGTGATTATGACTTCGTTATGAGCATTTTAGCGTAAGGGAGGCATCAAAATGTGTAAAAGTAAGTGTGCAACTTTCGACTGCTCAAATGCGAGTCAAGTTTTGATATTATTGGTCCCGACACTTTGAAATACTCAAACTAAACTTGACAAGGGCGATAGGTGATATATGGTGATTACTGGTTTTTACTGTATTAGAATTTCATACTGCAATATCAATGAAGCTTCCATGATGAGCACGTATCGAATGATCTGGCGTTGAAATGTCATAAGCTGTGACCTTCTTAAATTCCGCTTGTTAAATTGTCTATTATCATGTTTTATTGATCTATATATGAAGTGGAACACGCAACAGCTTCCAATAATGACTTTAGATAATGGCTAAATGAAAATCAATGACGCCCCGTCTACCACAAACCAATTCTTTTCAATCAATTATTTGGATATGTTTCAACTAAATAAACAGTAGCATAGATTTTAGATGCACATGTTGCCTTTGGTCAAAGTATGTCATTTGCTATAGGGACTAGTTGCGAGGACTGGCATTATTAAGTCTGGGTTCCTAAAGTCACGCTGATTTAGTAACGATTTACACTTATGCCGATGGTCATATAAGGTGTTTGCTAAATCTATGTTTCCAGTCCGCATTTGTTGACATTTGTTAATTACATTGTACGGTGGTGATTAATTAATTGTCATGGTCTTTAATATAAGAGCGCTGTGATACAAGCCAGTGAGAAAAGTACTGTTTTGCAGGTGTATCATAACGCATATGTGTGTACTGGAATTTACATGACTCTAACCACATGTTTAAGGAATGAGTGAGAAAAGACTTATGGAGGAATTGCTGGATATTCACAGCATAGAGGTAGAGAAAAATGCAATGGCACATAGTAAATTATAATCTTAGATTTAGAATATTGAGGGAGTAGATATGTAAAAATTGCTCCCAAACCCCTCGGATCACGCCTGGTGTAGCGCGGTATCACGACTGAAGCATTATCCGGTTATTCAACTGGACAAATTGAGTAGTAGGTTTTTAATTTCAAGTGACCGGCCTGTAGACTATGTTCACATGCAAGATATACACATGTATTGCAGTGACGAGAAATGTTTTTTGCATAAATTTGACTTTTTCCGGGCGACGAAGCGACTTTTGGCACGCTGCCAAATGTTTCACTGATCTAGTCCTATTCAGTTATGATATGGTTTCAATCAAATCAATCAATCAAATCTCTTAAGTTTATTTATGCAGGACCTAATTATTCCTCATTCAGAGTGTGTGGCCTGGCTGGCCAGTCTAGATCTCAAACATCCAAACAAGCCTCTCAGTCACCAGGATCTCTCAGACCGAGGTCCAAACGTGCTCAATCTCTCTGCACGACCGCATCCCAAGCCTGTTTTGGCCTTCCCTTTCCTTTCCATCTTTCTATTTCACGTTTTCTTACTTTGCTCATCCAGCCATCTCGGTCTCCATTTACGAAGCACACCATCAATGTCGACATATGTATAAAACATTATAAAAGAGGTTAGAGGGTCCTTTTCCACACACCCCTGACTGTGGACACATGCAATGTAAAGAGTAGAAGCCGACTGAGACTAATCAGTGGCCAGATTCTTTCCTTTCCCCTTCCTTGTTTACCTACTAGAATAGTAGAGGGTAATCAACAGAAGATACCTGCTCAACAAAGGGACACAATTTATATATATTTTCTTAATCTATGTACCTTACACGTTCCTTTTTAACCAATAATGGCAGCTCTATGTTTAATAAAACTAGTAAATATTAACATGTTTTTAGTCATCAAACCATTTTGGCTTCTTACTTGTCTGGGGTTCATGGCCACCAGTCTCATGACCGACCCTCCTGCCCTCAGATGCTACATACTTACATAGTGAGTTACAAACGAACGAAACACAATTCTTTCCTTCACCAGCTAAGCTGAAGCGACGCAATGACATCATATGTATGACACATTCTAAGACATTAAAAGTTCCCTTCCCCCACCCTCCTGACTTTGCCTCCTGTCCTCAGATCTTGCAACCAGCGGGTGACAATGATGCCAATGACCTGGTGTAGATGTGATGCTGCTAGAAAACGGCAAAAGCTGTTCATTGCAACTTATAAACAATCACATTTACAAATAACCACATTTACATTTTACATGTTCCATTTCAGCTGCTGCAGCCGGGGGGTCACGTGAGCCTGCGTCGCCGTCGCCCCGGGGGGGCGGGGGGCGCCTCCTTCAGCCACTGCCGCTTCTCGGTGGAGTTCGCGGACAAGGCGGCCGAGCTGCGGACGCTGCTGGAGCACCGGGCACGGCTCTCCCTCGTCAGAGACTACACGTCCCGCCTCAACGCAGCAGCCATGTTCGTCAGAGAGGTCGAGGCCGTCGTGCAGGTACGACCGGGGGGGGGAGACAGTTTTAATGTAGCTCTACCTTTTTTTTCTTACATCTGCATTTATGAAAAATTTGTTCAAAAAATTTTAAGATAAGTTTTATTGACATTGTTTCCACCTCTTGGTCCTTATCAAATCTAAAAGATCTAAATAGTTAGAGAGATTTTTTAAACTATTTGGATTTGTTTTTAGATTTGTTAAGGACCAAGAGGTCGAAAGAATGTCAATAAAGCTTATTTTTTAAAATTTTGAGAACTTTTTGGATGAATGCAGATGTAAGAAGAAAAGAAGATGTAAGGAGAAAAAGGTAGAGAATTAAAATGAGACGGGAAGCTGTTTACCGTGTAACACGTATAATATGGTTGAGACGGTGGATTGAGCGGGTGATACTTGTGTGTAGTTGTAGACTTTTAATCGTGCATTTATACAATGCATTTAACATGATGCTCTGTTTTGACTGACAGTTCGTTTTTCAATGCTTCTATGGCAGTCTAGAATAAAGCCGAAAATAAGCTCAAATTCAGCGCACATACAGACACGCATATTCTTGGTAGATTTTTAGACTTTATTCTGGTCTGCAATACAGTGAATATCCTCAACAAAGGAAGAGTAAACAAAGGAAACTCTGAATAAAGGAAACTTTTCTCATGCATTAGCTTATAATAATGTAAGTAAATGATGTAGTAATCAAAGGAAACCCTCTACAAAGGAAGGATTTGTGACTGCAAATAGGGTTCCGTTGTTGAGGATTTTCACTGTAGTTCTAGTGAAGAAATATGTCATGGTTTGGAGGTCACCATGCATTCATACATGGTAACAGACAAACCATGACATATATTCATTATAACACGATAACACGATAAACCCTCATTAACACTTGATATTTGATGAAAAGGCTCACGAAAATAGTCTGGAATTAATCGGGTTCAGACGCAGCAAAAGCCGCTCGCCATGCGATATTAAACGTCTTACACATCTCTGTGTAGTACAACAAATGCCATATATTTAGAAATAACGTCAGACGTACTATTTCACGTCAGTCTTACTTAGAAATATGTACGTATTACCGACCTGGAAGTTTTATTGAGAAAAATTTGAAAACATTCTGTTATTTCATGCTGTAAACAGTGAGCAATTTTTTTCCTTGTCTCAATCATCTACGCTTTATTTGCAAGTAAATTTTGCAGAAAATCCAACGCACACACAATTCTTTAGTATTGGCATACATTTAGTGAGTGTACAGATGAACTATATAATTATATATTGATTTACTTATTTGAATAGATGCCGAAAGTTTGACCCAATTTTAGAGGGCACTATTGCCCGGTCTCTATGGAGAAGTATTGACTGGCTGATTTTGGCTCTAAGCCAATCAGAATGCAGGATTTCGGGGCGTGTCGCAGATACAGTGTTATGATGGTTAACGACTTAACGTCTAGGAAACTATTCAATCAATCAAATCTTATAAGTTTATTTGAGCAGGCCCTAATTATTCCTCGTTCTGAGGGTGTGGCCTGGCTGCCCAGTCTACATCTCAGTGAATACTGCCATTTCAGGAGGAGTACCGCACGTGGCACCACATCGTCCACAACACGCTGGACGATCCGCCGACCACCAAACTCGAGTGTCTCAGCGCCATCTGTGACGACCTCCGGTGCCACATGAATCACTGGAACAGCATTAAGGTACAGCACAATGTGCACTTCCTTCATTCATGATATAAGCAAGAATTTTAAGATACCATTAGGAACCAGCAAATTCACATTTTGGCGAGGCTTTTGTTCTTGTCGCAAGAATTTCTTCAGGTCGAATAACAATCCTTAGATTGTCGTGTGACCGCCATGGCGGCAGCGGTCACATGATTTCAGTGTCATTCGGCCTGAAAGCTTCGCCAAAAATGTGAGTTTACTGGTTCCTAATGATATCTTAAAATTCTTGCTTATGGCATCAAGGTAGTGTGTGGTCACTGCTCAGACAGACAGCTAAATCTAGATGCGAGTCCCGAGTCCAGGACTCATTATTTTTCAATAGGATGCAAAGAATTAAACATTGTGAATCCCACAGGACCCATGGACCTCAGACTGACAGGCATTTGAAAACCTGTTATTTGATTACCTGAAATGGAAGACTTTAAGCAGGAAATTGAAGATCTGCTCGTTGGTTTACATAGTGTGTCTCACAATGTTCTACATAATGTCACATTATCTGAGTATGAAGTTATTTATAAAGTCTCAATTAAAATCAGAATCATAAACTGTGGTCTATAAAACTTAGTGTACATGAAGACTATGGATATATTTTCAACAAATTAAAAATATCACTGTGAAATATGGCATTTCTGCTATAACACCTTTAATCTAGATAAATGATATTTCAAATGCTTTCATTTTATGAACATTTAGGCTGGGATTCTGAAATCGTGATCAAGAAATTTACCAACTTAGAACGTTCATGATTTTTAAGTTCCCAAGTTTCTTTGCTTTGAAAATTCCATTTTCCAAGCTGGTATTTTAAACTTCAATGCTGGTAACTTTCTTAAAAGTTGGTAACTTTCGTAATCACGATTCCAGAATTCAATCCTTAGATACAGAGTTCTGTCAACATTCCGAAGCCTGTGTTTCCAAGTAGTGATATTCATGTGTCATGTTTTAAATGAAATCCCAAAGACATTCGTTTGATTTGTCACATCTGTGTTGTTGCAGACGTCAGTTCACGCGGACCGGTGGCTCAAGTCTCAGCTCCCCACCCTGTTCAGACAGGTAGGCCGCTCACACGCAGCACAGATAGCTAAATACTCTGTTAACAGACAGTCTTATAAAATTTAGGAATACAGAATTACGATTTATAATATGTCAAAACTAAGTGAGGGCTCACGACAATGCCCGAGCCATTTTGGTTCGTAGTCTTTATATTATGTAATAGTAAATATTGTAACAGAAAGAATCAAATAAAATTATATTTAAACTAACAGACAGTCTCTTTATGAAGCAAAAAGAAGAACCTCTCTATTTAGACCATTTGTGGCACTGACTGAAAGTGGTCGTCTCCATGGTGAGGTGGTCTTTATATGGAGGTGTCGTTTGGAATCATGTTGAAGGGTCGGGAGTTCGATTCCGGGTCGGGTCTGGTGGTTGGTGTTGACCAAACTCATAACTTAACAGTTGTACACTGCTCCGTGGCACCTTCACATTAAATAGGTACAAGTCGCGCAAGTTAATCATTGAGTGATTAGCATGTCTGCGCTCCGGTTGCCGTAAACTGTATGCTCCTCAGGGAGCTGAGAAAGATACAGCATGACAAGGATGCCAATGACCTGGTGTTGTAAATGTAGTCATCAGATCCTGCATACTGGGAAAAAACCTATTAACCAGACATTTACAAGAACTTGAAAACACCAACATGGTTTCTTTTATACTATAAAGAGGGGGAAATCTACCGATATTGAGATGTGAGAATCGCCCTTGATTTTTTATGAGAAATGAGAATGGGGTTCATTTACTTTGAGAATTGTGAGAAATTGTGAAACTGTGACATTGTTAAATGAGAATGGTTAGAATGTTAATGAAAATGGCCCTGGAATTTTGCTGAGATTTGAGATTGAGATACGGTATATTTCAGCCTCTTAAAACAACGCTTGTTGGCCAATGACTCGATATAAATAAATAGATGTTTCAACGAAAAAAGTACAGGAAATAACGCGCCCTTTCCGCCCCTAGATCACGCCCGTGCGTTTCCACCTGCTGCTTTATTGTTGTTCAAATATCAAATTTCAAGTTGATAAATAATATTTTTTAAGCAGAATAATATTTCACACACTTCTTAGGTACCTTTTCACACTAACTACTGGTACAATAACATTAAAACTAGACCGTCGAACGGAAATCTGTGAATGAATGTTAATTCCGATAATGTGAGTTTTAACACTTTTATCATTCAAGCAGCATTGAATTTTTTACATAATGTAATGTATTTGACACCAACATCAACATAGATGTTCAATATATATTCAGTGTATCAATGTGAAATGTTTAAAACCACATTATCGGAATTAACGTTCATTCACGGTTTTCCGTTTGGCGGTCTAGTATTTCTGTAAATAAATTGAGACCACATGTTGTTTAGATTGCGCCTGTGCGCCTGCACCTGCTGCGCCTGCGTGACTCGGCTCTGTTCTGGCTGGAACGCCTCATCCACGTGGGTTTCCGCGTGCTGGCGCACTGCGACACGACGCGCTCCGGCCTCACACACGACGCGCTGTGGGGCATCACGCGCGGACTCGAGGACTTCAACACCATCGCGGCCGCCGTGCGAGGCGGGCAGTGCGGGGACCCAGGAGGTGGAGGAGCAGGGGGTGAGGAGGGGGGAGGAGCATTTTGAGGATTTGTTTTTCAGAGCAGGGCTCCATGAGTTCACTCTGAGTATCTGACACAACTATTCTCATTAAAAATTCTGACCAATTACAGCTGAGTATCAGATGATTTTAAACTCATTCATGGTAAATGACAAAATTTGGTTAAAAACCGGCTTCTAATTGGCCTGTTCACATATACATGTGATGACAATATTGTACGACATACGCTTGTACACTTACATTTGATCAGTTCTACCAACGCATAACCTATCAAAAAGTATTGGTTGCAAATTGCAAAATATGCTTCTATTCGATTCAAAATGGCGTAAGGTGGACTATAAGGAGCTGGAATATAAGAATTTGTTAGTGATTTTTCATTAAAATGGGGGGTATTTTATATCGCATCCCCCCAGGTCCATGTTTTAGCAAACAATGGGGCCTGACTGAAAGGTTGAGGGCTCCTGCAGGTATTTATATACACATCTTGTGGACGAACTTTCATGCTTATTTTTATGAGAAACTTATATTTAGTGAAATTTTAATTGAAATAGTACAAACAAAAATGGCCTTGAAAAACCTCAATCAGATGAGGAAAAAGTAATGGAAAAGTAGGGAATTGTATCATCGAAAACATGTGGGAACACTGATTACAGTGGTACAGGGCTACTAGAAGCTTAGTTCAGGTTCGAATTTCAAATGCAAAGAAAGCAATGGCCAGAATTCTGTATGCATTTCAATGTGGTATGAGCATTTTTTGTTAACAGGCTATAGTCATGAATAGTGTTATTAGAATATAGATAAAGAATCCAGCCCAGCAGCTTTAAATGTGAGAGTAGACGTGTATCGTGACCAGAGAATGAACTTTGGGTGATTGATGTACTTCTCTTAATTAATTTTCTGGATACGTTTCACCTGTCAATGTTGTGAGAAGCCCGGAAGTATAATTTGGATTTTCAGATAACCAGACTGACAATATTTACCATGACCTACAGTATTTGAAAGTGAATTTAGAATGTTTCGCGCATGTAAAACAGGTTACAAAATAGTGGGACTGTTGTAACGATGAAGTTTCCTTTCAGGTTCTAGAAGCTACTTCCCACAGAGCCTCGGATTACCAGAACACTCTCCGCTGCACGTGGCACGGACTAGCAGGGGCAAGAAGTCCCCCGGGGAATCGAGACACTTCCACGCATTTCACAAAGGTGCTATGTTTTCAAACTCCTACGCGTCGTTGTTGGACGCCGTCAAGCCGGTGCCGTTCGTTCGCGTTTTGAACTTGCTGGCGTGCGAGCGCGCGAAATACGCGGCGGCCATGACGCATCAATTCTTCTCCGCCAATGAGGAGCTCATGCACATGGTGCTGAAGAGGAAGCTTCCTGCAGATTACGACTGGTCCGAGGATAACAACGTGCGACCAACAAACCGGACGGCGGCGACAACAAATCCACGGCCGCCGTCGCGCATGAATTCGGATACCGCGCTGTCGTCGGATACGGACTCTCTCGTGTTGTCGCCAGGATCTGTTTCCACGACGGCACCACCACCGTCGCATATCTCCGCGAGCTCGGCGATGCTCCGCGTCGGGCCGAATCTCGTGGCGCCCGACCTCTCCAAGCAGATGTCGCCCGTCGTCGACTTCACGCGGCGCGAGCAGGAGTTCGCTGGCAAGTTCCTGCAGATCGTGTGCTCGTCGACGGGGCTGCTCAAAAAGCCGGCGAACATTCCCGGGGCACAAACGCAGCCGCAGCCGCAGCCGCCGAAAGTGAAGCGCGTGAGTCTGCGCTACCAGAACCACCCCACGTACCGGCCGGACACGATGACGCCGCCCCGCGTGCTGCGAGGAGCGGGCGCCGGCGGCGCGGCGGGGACGGAGGACGTGCTGGCGCCGCTGCCGGGCCGCGGCGCCGGCGCCGCCGGGGGGAAGCAGGCGCTGGAGCGAGGAGGCGCCGGCAGGAAGTCCGTGTCATGGGGAGACTCGGCCGAGATCTCCATCATACAGACGCTCACCTACAAGTGAGTCGCGCGGTTTGTTTTGTTCAACTTGCGTTTGCGTATGATCGTGTAGGAATGATATAGTAATGATGTTATCTTAGGTGACGACCGAAATATTAGCGAGATCAAAAGCACTTAGAAAGTACAAGTGAGTGGTGGTTTCCACGTTGAACTTGCGTTTGGTTATGATATAGTAACGAAGGTATGATGTCTTCAAAAATGTTGACTAGATCAAGCGTGCTCAGAGAGCACAGCGTCGTTGCTTGAACGACGTTGACTCCTCGTGGCCGAGGGCAATAATTGTGTTAGATTTGCAATCAGAGCGTCAAAGCACAGAAAAAAGTCGTATTTGATGTGTGATTCGTCCTACATCTATGTTTTTGGCAGTGAATTGCAGGTGCTTTCTAAACATGGCTAAGGCCAGGGTAACTTGATTCTATGGATGACGAAATAATTGGCCGTAAAATTTTCCATGAGGTGGATATGAATAATGAAAATAAACCACATGGTCAATAGCGGATAGGATGGGGGAAAAATAAAAATAAATAAATATCCAAAGGAAAGTTTGGGATGGGGGAATAAAAAATATTCAGTAGTCACTGAAATCAGGCGGTGTGTGCATTTCAATTACCATTGGTCATTTTGTTCCTTATCTAATAGGTATGGGTAAATGTGTATTTCCATGATAGAAGGTGTTAAGACACTTGGCAATTCCGTGCACACCGTCAGCCAGTTAAAAGGCCTATGGGGTCAATGCCCAAGTGATAGCCAAGCGTATTACTATCAGACCACTGTATAATCAATGTATGGTCCTTTATCTGCCTGGTGCTGACCCATCTTAGGGTGGCCTTGAGGCTTCCCTCGCCCATTTGGGCTCTTGAAGGCTTTACCCAAGAGCCACTCATGCCACTAGGAGCTATATGTGGCTGGCACACAGCATCATTTGTGTGGAGAGGACAACAGCTACGCAGGTGCCTAGCCCTAGCCTCACATGTAAAGCTGATTTAATACCCTGTATACCTAGAGAGAGACACCTAGGAACGAATGTATGCTGTATATACGGCTACCTTAGCCCCTGTGGGTACTAGTAGTGAAGTAATTCCTTGTCTGTTAGGTATACGAGTCCCGGGGTAAGGGCTGCAATAGCCTTACCCCAACCAGTCAAAGGAAGATGATGAGTCTTATCATATCGTATGTCAATATTTACATCTAGGGACATCTGGAAAGCTCAAATTCTGTCACAGAACAAAGGAATCTCACTCTTGTGTTATTCATCGGCATTTATTATCGCTCAGCCATCTACATTTTGCCTTGGTTTTTACTATGATTCCGGTGGTCAAATCAATTGAACATTACATTTGTCAACTGCCGTTCTCAACTAAACAAATGTCAAGCCATTAGTAATGTTTTTCATCAAATCTATTATGAATGCTTGCCAGAAAATAGAAAATAAAACTTACTAGTTTTAAGCGGAAACATGCACACTTGCGTGTCAGTGCGCATGCACAATGGTTCACGTCTCACAATGCACCTGCTAAGAAACCGAAACCGAATGTATAAGGCGTCCTTGGTAGCGTGACGTCGCTAGCAAATATGGCGCCATCGGTCGACTTATATAATAAAAACATTGATCGTTTCACCGAATCGTCGGCGAATTTAAAAAGACGCGCCATTTGACAGATTATTTATCAATCGGGGGTTATTTTAATGCATCGGCGCTCTCGTCATCCATAGAATCCAGTTAGCCTGGCCTAAAGTTAATAGCTATTGCCCATGAGTCGACATTAATATGGTGATGCTGAGCTCTCTGAGCACTTCTAATATACTATAACAGTTACACATAATGTGTTTCTATTTTGAATAATGTGTGTGATTGTAGTGTGTGCTGAATGATACTGGTTTGATCATGCAGCAGCTCACAGCACCAAAGTCAATATAGTAGACTATTCCTGTAAAATTGATTTGTCCATGCTGGCTAAAGTGCAGTCAATACTTGTAGAAATGTCATAAATGGCTTTGTGGAAAGCACACTTTTTTTGGCAAAGTGCCCAAAATCCATTTACTTTGGTGCTGCGTCATATCACAAAGTTGTGTAAAGTTTGAACAAAATCAGTTCATCACTATATGCTGTAACTTGTCCTGAGACAGACACAAACATACATATAGTTACAAAGCAAATACAAGGCTTTGCTTCAGCTACTATATGAAAGAAGATATACTACACATGCATGTTCCATTCAAAATGGTCATCTTTTGTAAGAGTTCCCTGGTGTTTAACAGATTAGGATTTCACAGACTAACGGGGTTGGATGGTCTTTTGGGAACAGCTATTAAAAAACGTTAATGGATTATTACCTCTTATTTATGTGTAAATTCATTTCGGTAAAGACACGTGTTTTTATTTTTCATTTATATACCTAATCTCTCACTTGTAGATTGAACTTTTTTTAGTTTTCTTTATCTCCTGATATTGAAAATGTGCTGTAAAATCTGATAGAATAGTGATAGAAATCTTAATGAGCACAGATCTAGTACTGCAGAAAATTCCATTAGTGAAGTGTTAACAGTTTTTTTTATATGTCCCAGGCAATGTAAATTAAAAATGCAGATTACAGCCAAAGTTTGTCACCAATGAATATCATCCATCTTCAAAACCACTGTGTTTTTCTTGCATCTAATGATCCTATCCGTCATGGGTTTTTCCCATCTAAATCCTCAGTTGAAGTGACGTCTGTGAACAATACCCACTGATTTGCATACAGTTTTGTGATTCGATAAACATTTAGATTGCGGCGCCACTTGCAATCCTTTTCACTGCAAAGTAGCAAATCACAAACCTTGAAGCATCCAGCCACTCGTGAAAATGTCTCTTGATGGGACAATCGCAATAAGCGCTGGAAAACCTGTGGGTGTTGATTCGGTTGAATCTAATTTTGCGGATTCCTGTGATGCCTGATGAGCAATATGGAGAGTGTCGGGTCACGTGCCATAGGCAGTATATTGGGTTTATCCGCAGCCTGCAGAATTGTGTGGGTGGGCGCAGGCAGATCCAGGTTTTCAGAAAAGGGGGGTGCAGTTAATTAGGGATCTCATGGGTTTTGTACGAGTGATCGATCGCGAACATGCCAAAACCCTATGAAAATAAGGTATTTTGGTAGGAAAAGGAGGGCTTCTGCTAGACCTGCCTACGGGCAGGTATCATGTATGTTAAGAGTTTTAGAATGTACGCATTGTCACTGTAGGGATTGGTGAAACAGCATGGCAAAGCTGTAGGTTGATTTATTAACTGGCTCACCAGCAAAGCGAAACTGACCACTAATAATTTGCCGATGATTGTGATGCTCCACCAGAAAATTGTGCTATGTGGATGTTTAGTCAGAGAACCTGGCTGTCTGAGAGTATCTAGACCATGGTACAAAGTACTTGCTCTGGAATTGTTGCAAATGTCATTCACATCTACATCCTCTTGTCCAACGATACAGTGCAAGAGCAGAAGTTCTAATATGAACAGAATACTACAAAAACAAAAAGAAAAATTAGCTGACGAGAGGATTTTGTTACTTTAGTACGCATCTTTATCCTTGTAAAACAGAGTCAGGATTCGTTGGGAAAACACTGCTGCTCAGCAGCAGCAATAACCCTTGCGAATACACTATTTTCATGGAAAATATATGACGAATTTCAACTGATCAATAGATATGAGCAGATGAGATCTTAATCTTGACCCTGTAGAGAACAGAACAGATAATATAGTCAAAAAGGTACAATTTATGAGAAAGCATTGAAGATGCAAAAGTTTGTGATTTGAATAAAATTTCGTACCTTTTTGACTACTGTAAAACTAGAATATTGCGTGGCTATTAAATTTTGCGATTCTAATCTATAAATTGTTTTGTGACTTTAATTTTGCGATTTGGTCCATTTTGGACCTACTTTACATAGGCTATTAATAATGTTTGCTGACTATTTAAGTTTGCGTTTTTGCACCTACCCACGAAATTCGTAAATTAAATTGTGCGCAAACATTTCTAGTTTTACAGTATATTATCTGTTCTGTGTTATTATGATATGGCACGAGCAGCTCCAAGAACTTTTTTTATACCTGCAGAGACCTGACAATTTCGCACCCACTGGAGGTACCTGTCCTAAATTAACATTTGACAAACTTCAACTGGTCAATATATATGAACAGATGAGATCTTAATCTTGAGAACTGACCGTTTCACACCGTGTCCTCACCGCTGTACACATAAATGAGGGACCAGTAATAATCCATCAATGTTTATAATAGCTGTTGCACACACAAGACCATCTAACCCCGCTAGTCCTTGACATCCTAATCAGTTAAACACCCGGGAATTCCTCTTACAAAAGATGACCATTTTGAATGGAACATGCATGTGGTAGTATATCTTCTTCAATATAGCAGCTGAAGCAAAGCCTTGTATTTGCTTTGTAACTACATGTATATGTTTGTGTCTATGTTTGTCCCCCGTGTCCCCATCCAGGTACCTGTAGCTGCTGGGAACGTCCTTCATTAACATTTGACGAACTTCAACTGGTCAATAGATATGAGCCGATGAGATCTCCTCCAGGTACCTGGAGCTGCTGTGGGCTGCGTTCGGCGCCGCGCTCTATGAGTTCTTCCTGGCGCCGGTGCACGGCGGCGCGGAGGCGTCGGCCGGACAGCTCGGCAACATCGGCGTCGTGGGCAACGTCGTCACGGTGACGGTCGCCAGGACGATCGCCCACACCTGTGTCAAAGGTGAGCAACGACGCGTGGACTGTGGCACTGCAGGGTCAGGATTCGCCACTCGTCCGCTCGTATTGATGAGTAAACACTTGTAACGAACGAGTAGAATGTTTTAGGTACTCGTCCTTTTAACGAGTAGCAAATTCTGGTCAATTTGGCATTCAAGTATGGAGTTGGTGCATGTAGGACAAGTACATTTTTATCAGGACAAGTAGATATTTGAGGGTTACTCGTCCTGCTGACGAGTAGCACGTTTCTACCTAATCCTGACCCTGGGTGGGACTGCAGGCCCCAAGTGGTCTCAATATGGAGGCTGTCTGTTTATGGGAGGTGCACGGTGGTCTGTTTTAAGAGTATTGGGACCAGGAGAAATTGTATTTGGAAATTGAATAGTTATAAACGCAATCAATGAGTCCCAATGTGTATTGAGATGGGCAACTATCACACCGAGCCCCCGTAGAGGAGAACATCTCAATGAACATCGGGACTCGGTGATCTTGATTATAAAGGTAGTCTCTTAATAAATTGGTGGTCTTTACTTGGAGGCATTACTGTAGTTTTAAAGTATATGTCACGCGTGGCTCATCCAAGCTTGTACGTTTGGCACGTATCTTTCAACTATCTTTAGAGCATACAGTGGCAGGAAGTGCTTTGAACTTCATTTGAGCATGGAGAGTAAACTTGAATTTAAGAAAAAACATTATCTTTTCAATCAAATATCCAGTGTTGATATCTTATTTTCTAACCTAAATATGCAATATTAATATATAGAAGTGGGTGAGTTGGCTTTACATGAGGCAAGTTGAATCCAAATTCCCTTAGCTGTAGAATTAGTGCAGGTTTACTATTTTACATCTGACCACGGTATAAGTTTAAACCCAGGAAAAACAGCAGGGAATCTCAAGATCTGTCTGTTCTCAATTTGAAATCAGGTTAAACTGTAGGTGTGTTACCAATGACATTCACCAAAAAATAGTTAAGGGACAGCAGGGCCCTCAAGTCCTAAAAGTTAAGGGCCCTGATCAAAAGTTGGGGGCTCAGGGCCCTCTGGCCCCCTACTATTTCAAACACTGGTATAAGTTTACACCCCACGAGGAATCTCAAGCTGTCTGTTCTCAATCTCATCAGGTTAAACTATAGGTGTGATTAATGATGACATCGGATTAGTGCGAGAGTATCTTTTTCGTGGATTATCCTGCTCAAATCCCAACTTGGCCAATGTGATTAGCGTATGGAGCAAGATACCAGGTTTTTTTCCCTAGCACCAGAACCTAATTTTGCCGAGCAGAGGGAATATTAGATAATTGAATTCTATGCACACTTGGTGACATTGTACATGTTACGACATATTTGTTTGCCGAATTTAGTTGAATCCCACCGTAGAAGAAAATTATGTGTACTGTTTAATAGGTAGGTTAAAATATCTCTATCATTTAATGATAGTTGAAACCAGAGCCAGACCTGCATAACTCCAACTTGAAACGAGTAGATGAAACATATCCCAGTTTTCTGAAATTTTGAGTTTTTATTACTAATTTATTTACTAAGGAAAGGAAATGGTTATTTGCTTTGAGTTTTCAATACTAACTGCCCAGAGTTAGAGATGGATACAATCGTAGAATAGTGATTGTTTTGCTCTCATTTTTATATTATGCAGTTGGGTCATGTTGGCTTAATTGAAATGGGTTAATATGGCTATGATACTTACTTATGTTGTATATAAAAAAGTTGTTTTGAACTATACACAAAACACAAAGAGCGTGTATGGAAACAAATCATGTCATATCTTCTTTGAGGCTAAAAGCATTTTGAAGTCTGAATCTCAGCCATTGACATAAGTTTTTATAGTTTTGAAATGGCAAGAAAATTGTGCAGGAATTCATATCTGGGACTGCGTGTCAATGCAAACGTCAAACGACAGGGAAATGAAATGCTCTCTCATAAAAGCTTTTGAGGCGCTGAATTGGCAAAGTTGACATGTATATATTGAGTATGTGTTTCCTGCCTTTTTCTGATGATCATATCGACAAAAGACCACAATATTTCGGCGTCTCATACACAATGCATCAGTATTGACATTGCTGTCAAACGTCCCCGTGTTTCTGCTGTCAAATCGTACAGGTTATGATTAGCTTCCATCTGATGCTGAAGCTCCATTGAACGGAATAGAGATGACCAATGACGAACATGTAGCCCTTTATGTGTTATGCATTGATCCTAATTCTTTGGTGCCCTTGCTATTCTATAATAGGATCACAATACATTAATTGTAATTACCATCATTAATGGCTCAAGGGCCGTTGAATATGCTCTATATGCTGATTGTTGATCGGAGATGATCTATTTCTGTTGAGCAGCGGTTCCCCAAGCGAGAGAGAGGTCAACCTACTGATTGAAATGACCACAAATGTGGTCACTCATATCAACCAATATGCACATGTGTATTTGTGCATCACTTTCAATTCCCCCGTTGAGAACAGTTTACTGTAAGGGTAATGGTACGTTTAAGTCGTGAGATGGTGTCCTTGTCAGCTCTCGTTCGCTACCGCTCACTCGTGCAGACAAAGATGACCTTCGTGCATGGATAGGACAATCTCACCACTACCGCTTCAAATGTTCATATAGAAATTACTCTGTGTTCAGTTGTTTTTAAAATGCATACGTTGTTTAGATAACTGTTTGATTGGTTTTAAGCTATAAAGTAATGAATATTATTATGGATATACCAAAATGTTAAAGAATTTAGACCATAGATAAAATGTTAAGCTAGTTTATAATGGCTGCAGGTTTCCAAGAATGCAAAACGCACAGCGTAAATACGATGCACTCCACGTATGCTTGAAAAAAACACCAACGGACCAACTAATAATGTGTATCGCATTTACTGAACATCCCAGCACGGACGACGTAATGTTTTGTACGTCGCAGTAATGCATTTATTATGTTAATGAGCATAGGAAAAACAGTATCTCCCCAATCATCACAAAGTAGTGAGAAACACACATCTCGTACGGCTGTTAACCAATCGGAATCGTGAATGAGCGGCAAAGTGGTGAGAATAATCGGCCCTGATTTCATATACGCCGTAACATAAAGGAAGCTGAGATGCATAAATTTATCAGTTATAAAGTCCGTATATGTGGACAAGATGAGAATAGAACGCTGGCAGGAATCATGATCACCTCCATGAAAGGCTAAAATTTGATTGTCACTGGAGGAGAGTTTACAAGGAGGAGATTTGCCTGAGAAGTGTCGGCGGCGGCTCAGTGAGAGGTGAGCTGAGTCGCTGTACTCAATACAGGAGGAGGCTGGGTAATACGCACGCTATATATAGCAGGTAGTGGAGGGCCGCACAGTTTCAATTATTTAATTACGCTGCTTTTAATGGTTGCATGGCTGCTCATTTGGTCGGTTTGTCCATTGGGAGAGGGACACTTGCTGCATTTTTTTCAGATGCCTTTCTTTTGGCGACCTCGTGTTTAGACATGTTGTATTTTAGGACAGCTTTCTGACAGGCTTTCTGAGTGAAACATTCGCCTTTGAGGGCATATGTTTTCTGTGGTGGACGCTTTTAAGCTGGGACACTTTTCGATAGACCTTATTTTTCATCGTTTAGAACATGACAAAATAATTGCTAGTGCATCCAAGCTAGTAATAGGGATACTTTTCATAAAGAATATACACAATTTCAGTGTATGACATTTGTTCAAAATCATTATGGTCCATATTGAATGTATCTATTTAAGACTTAAAACAAACTGGGAGTGTGATTAACGTTAAACCTTGATGTGCGTTTGGCTCATGCGTTGTCATGAAGCTTAACATCCTACAATTATCGCACACACTTGGCAGTGACTTGTAATGCTCAACCCTCATCTACATATAGAAACAAGTGAGGCATTTGCCCTATACTGTCTTTACAAGGTCTGGTTATGAGCCTTTGCATATAGAGAAATCTGTCTATGACACCTGTTTGTACCTTGCATGTCACCACTAGTTCGTGTGGTACGTGAAATAACTGCAGAAATAAAACACTCTTATTTATGGTGTGTAATATGTATATGTGCAATCATAAGAAAGTGGTGTCGCTATATTTGGGGGGAATAATCTGTACAATGCGAAATTGAAATGCTGATTACGTATTGCTGTTACGTTGGTTGTGTCTGTTTCACTTTGCTAATGATCTTTATGGTCTCCTGTGTTGGACATTACTTTATGAAAACATTTTTATTCTAACATTCATAACTAAATTGATAGCACTGTTGCTATGTGCTTAAGAAATTCTTCATGAATGTAGACATTTATCAGTTATGCGGGTGTTTCCAATGAATGTTCATGTTATTTCATCTTCACGCAGTTATTTTTATCGAATGAGGCATTTGTATCTGTTAAATGGCAGATGGATCCGTACACACTGAGTTTGAATCAATGATTGTGGCAAAGTTTGGCTTATTTTGGCTTTATTCTAGGTTCTAATAGCGGCACCATTTACTATTATTTTATCCATCAAAAAGTTGAGTAAAAGAACTCTATGTAAACTGTATATTATTCATCAAATTGATTAGTAAAAAGTTAGCCAAAGAATATCATACTTATTACAAAAACTGATCTTGTAATGAATGCTCAGGAATCAGTGCCCTGTATGATCAAAACAGTTGAGTGCAGCTTTTATTGGAACCTGACTAAAGTGAAACCGTGTTTATGTATCAGGTGCTCATTAATTAGAACGGACTCAATGTCGTGAGGACAAAGCGTAAGCTCCTGAAGACATCTCATTATTGAACACCAGCAGAATACATAGATATTAATATGTGTAGATCTGTGTGGACAAATGATTTTTGCACCCTGCAGTATCGGCACCTGCATGTATAATAATGCGTAATACTGTCATCACAACCATGTTAGCAATACAATGTGAACGCTGTGATAGTATACATGTTTTAGAGACATGTACGAAACAGACATTTCATGTTTAAAGACATGTGCATCAGTTTATATCGATGTGAGCAAGTAAGGTTCATAGTTTGTATAATTACCATAAATTGTTACTATATAGTCATAGCAGATAACATGGCCTTAGATTTAACGCCCCAAATTAAAATTTATCGGCGGTTTAATCCAACAGCAATTGAACTGAATAAACATAACAAGATCAAGGCAATATACAATTGCTCATCTATTTTTATCGCTCTCTCAGTATGTACACATGAAGCCAAAAGAAGTGCTCTCTCTGTGGCTCGGTGCAAAATAAATACAGTAAAACCTTCGATAAGCGATCGCCCACGGTGGAGTCATTGTGTTATTAGTACGTCTGTTTCTGTATTTGGAGACTGAATTTGGAATTCTTATTTGAAGAATAAAACTTCAGAATAATTTATAGTTTGTTTCGGACGTTTTGACACATAAGTGTCATCTTGAGGGACAAATGAAATATGACAGACAATCAGTATATAGGGTGAACAGATTAACTGGGGTATTTAATGTTCACTGATGAGGACACTTGTGTGCCAAAACGTACGAAATAAACTATATGTTACTCTAAAGTGTTATTTGAGGAATTAATGTGTTTCTAGTTGAACACACTTTTATGACAAACTTCAGTATGAAGAGGAGGTTATCGTAAGTTTTACTGCTGAGAAGTAGTTGCATTTTTGCAGTATCACTCTCGATAAACACGCAAAAGGTGGCTCAATTTCACTGTGAGTAAATGACATAACAATGTGAGTTCTCCAAACTATAATCTTATACGCGATGATGCAAACAATGAAGGAAAGACAGTATTTAGTGGAAAAAATCCATATCTGTTACACGCAGATATTTCCTACGGCACTAGATACGAATCCATAGAAGACATTTATTAGATCTGGACGAAACGTTTGCATTCATTGCCAAACCGTTTGAAAAGCTACACTGGCAAAATGTTATCAATAATCATTGAACAATGGCGATATTTTGCTGATAACGGCCGCGTGAAATGATGAGTAATTAAACAGCAGACTGCCGTATTGTTATGAATGGCAGCTTTTCCCTCGAAGGCCAACAACCCGCGATCGGAAACACTCTACACAAATACATGTACATGTAGCTCATAAATGTTTTCTTTCCACACGATGCGGCTGCGTAAGCTGTGAGTATTCAGGGTGAGCAGTGGACAATGTGGGCCACAGTTTGAGCTATATGTGGGCAAATGAAAGACACTTGTGTAAGAGCCCTCTCCCTTGTACCACCAAATTATCTCCAGTGGAAAGCCATTACCATGTAAGGGCCCGTCTCCATGTTTAGGCAGATTTCAACTTTCGAGCACTACTGAGGCGTTTGGATGGTCATGTTGTATTTACGTATACCTGTAGTATATATACATGTATGTGTAGACATTGCATGCATGTACGATAGTCTGACGGTTAAGTGCAATTTTCATTTGAATGCCGCTAATAAGTCTATGCAATTAGGAACTCACTCAAAGGATCGAGGTAAAAGCCGGTGTTCAAGGCTGATTTAGGTGATATACATCATTATTGCAGACACCACGGGAGAATTATTATTTAACATCTCTATGGCTCAGTGATACAGAAAAGCTTGTGATAGGTTCTGGGGTACCTCATTGAAGTATGCTCTGTTGTGCATTCGATACCTATATGTAGCATAAATGTTCTTTATAGAAAATGGAACATTTCAATTTGTAGCATTTAACATAGTCAGACCATCAGTACAGTCTGCTTTGGATATTATAGAAAAGAAATAAGTTTATTAAAACGCGACATTGATAAATTCTATGGAGCAGGCTGCGTATAAGTCTGCAACAAAATGCCTATCCATTTATCAAGTTCATTTTTATGGTATTACTTACCATTTTTTTTAAATCAAATTTAGAAAGAAAAATAAAGCAAAAACACATCAAAACCAAACCAAAGACAGGTCTTTGTCAGAGCCTCTTCAAATTTGATGGATGAATATTTATGATCTTCTTGCTTACTTCTCCTTAGAGGGAGAGAAATCCGTGTGACTTTTGACTCTGTGATTGGATGGGCAAATTGGAATAGTGCTCTTTAAAACCTTATTGACACCGACTCCATCTGGAGGGATTTAGGCTGGAGCCTCAAATCTATTGTCATAAATAATTAGATAACCAGGTCACGAACCATTTGTACATTATAATGTCTTGGGACTCATAATGCATAATTTATGTGTGAGGTTCAAAATGTTTTCAAAAATCAACAGATATCATAACTTTTTGTATGAAAATTAGAAGAAAAATATTAGATGTACCGGTAGACAGATTCATATGATGCAGATCTAGATAGAACGTTTCATATATTGAAGATCCACATCATAAAATTCTACTGGGTCATGATCGGAGAATGGCTTATGGGTTCTCTGAATATTAAATCTAGTTCGGTATTGCCCAATTTCTATTTACTATTATGGTTAAATTACTGCTGAAAGCAATCTTTCAAGTACGCTTTTTAGACTGAAGTGCATCATGTTTTATGATTTTCATTATTGTCACGTATCACCTTTGATGAAAATCTAGAACCCTCCCATTTTAGTGAAATATATCATGTTTTGAAAAAAAATCACGCCCCCCCCCAAAAAAAAAAAAAAAATAAAATAAATAAATAAAAAAAATAAATAAATAAATAAAAATAAATAATATTAGACCTGAAAACAAAATCAAGGCGCCTTTTCAAAAAGGCCCACTGTGAGTAACCGACGCTTCCTTTTTAGGATAGACAATGCGTGTAATGACCAGATGCTTAATCTAAGTGGCATAAAGATTTGAGGCTTCATGGAAAGCTGAATTTAACATGCATATGATGCAGAGACTGTCGTATTCCATTTTTATTTTGTGTAAGCACCACACCGAGATGGCAATCGCTTTGTACTTTCATCTGGTCATGAAAAATGCAGACGAGGCTTTAGCTCTGAGGATAGGAAGATGAATCGAGCACTTAAGTGTTCATACATGAACAACGCGCAAAATCATCCTTTGTTATAACAAAAACTGTCAGGTAACCAGAGCAAAACTCATGTGCGTATCAAATACAATGTCACTGAAGTAAATGATGAAGCAGCGTTGGGTTCGCTGCAAAACTATGATGTAGAAGCAATGACCGATTGAGAGGTGGCGGTTGGGTCTCGAGCCTGGGTCTCCTAACGTTATTGGGGCCCCCGGAGTGCAAATTCTTTTGACAGTCAATTTTTTTCAATGCAAAAAACACTTAATAACGTGGGGTCCCATGTAATTCATTTTTCTGTGACCCCTAATTTTGTCAACATTTTACCACGTAAAATTTTTTACGCGAAAGCACCAAATCAGCAGAGGCTGCCAATATTTAACATAACATAACATATCACAACATAATTTATTTCATAATATGAAATTCCATACATTTGAAAATAGGTGAAATATTTATATTTATCATTCAAGACAAACATAATATGATGAAAGTTTACAACATGTACAGCACATAATTTTCTCACGGCTCCCGTAGCATCTCATTTATACATACACACATATTTTTTGCACGACCCCCCCCCTCCCCCGGTATCATTATTTATGATCGTTCCCTAAACTGAACCATAGATGTTTAAGTGAATACAGGATACAAGAAAACATTCTACACACGTTATTATCTAATGGCATTTTTATGTAAAAAATTTGCTGGAGGAAATATTTTTTAAAGTATCTTTATGATAGCGGCATTTCACAACACATTTTGTAATTTTGTTGCTGAAAAGAAAGCGATGCCATTTGAAAGTGCTTTCAAGTATGATAAAAGAGGTATCTGGCATGATATCTTCACCCCTAGATATGCAATGTCTGTTGAAATTACAGGCAGATAAATTAGGTAAGTTGCTTCAGCTGTGATATTTAGCATGATAGCCAGAAACATTTTCTATCCACATAAGACTAAAGGGAAATGTTTATTATCTTTGAAATGGTAATATTCTGCAAAATTGTGAACATCCTCCAGACTTAGTGTCCCCCATTTTTTGCAAGATACAACATTAAAAGGGCCCAGTTTAGTTAAGTTCAAACCATTGTGCTGCACCATCTTGAATAAATACCCACAAATGTCATGACACATGACATTAAATTATTCATTAGATTTTAAGAGTTATCATATACATGTACATGTACGTAGAAGCAAAAAGCTTACTAGTGCAGTTCAAAATAACTTTCGGAAACTATTTTTATGATGAGTTTGTCACTAAAGACTGAGACATATTTTCAAAAGTGGGAAGTAAAAGGCGCCGACACGTCCACATAATGGGTCGTATGTCTCTGCTTTTAGGTTGACAACTCAAAACATTTATGCACAAGCCGCTTGGCTGGAAAATTGAATTAGATTGCGGGCTTTTACTTTCATTTTATTTAGATTTATGTATCTGTAGTGCACAATGACTGGATACGTTGAAAATCAACATGATCCATATTTATAGCCATATTATAGAATGATCAACCCCAATTGCTGTGCCATTTGTTTTCGTACACAACAAAGTGATGTAACAAACGTAACTTTGGGTGAGTATGATGGAGACTCACATGGATGATTCAGTTTCTGCTTGAAACTCAGCCAATATAGGCAGAGGGAAATGAACGTTATATTATTTCAAGTCCAAGAAAACTTAGATGCTGTACCACTTGAATGAATACCTAGAGATTTCATGACAAAAAATCATTCATTAGTTTTTAGCAGTTATACACATAGAAGCAAGAAGCTTACCCCAGTGGATTTCAAAATAACCTCCAGAAACTGTTTTTATTATGACTCTGTCACTAAAGACCGAGACATATTTTCAAAAGTGGGAAGTAAAAAACATCGACAAGTCCACATAATGGGTCGTATGTCGAAATAAAAAAAGAAACTTCACCACCCATGACCTGCGAAGATGCAGCGATAGTTCCTGCAGCCTCTGGCACGAACGCTGCACCTCACAAATCATGGAGAATGCTCGCCGGACGCGTTTACACGGCTGTTTACAGCGCGGGCTGATCTGCCTGGCGGGTGAGGGGACCTTTTAGAGGCCCACCTAATCCCGGCTGAGGCGACAGTGGCTCTTACTTTAACTCGCTACTCGTCGCTTCTGCCCGTCATTTTACGTGCTGCGAGGAACAGCAGAAACCGCAGTGCCACTTTCACGGCTGCCAATAAGGGTGGGAATTTGTTGCTCCATTTTTGGCGATTCTAGTCTGTCTGGCAGAAGTGAAGATCAAATCCGTTCTTGTCAGTTGAAGGAGACCGGGTCAGAGTTGGGACTTTGTTTCATTAGATTCTTTGTACGAATGTGTCTTATACAGGATAGTAGTTTTATCAATGTAACATTGTCACCCCCCACCCCCACCCACACACCCTCTACCACTTCCCAATACTTATCGTGGTTTTCGAATCTGATATTTGTATATCATATGTCTAGAGAAACACTGATTCAGTTAAAATATTCTAGATCATACACAGAAACACGCCATGCAATTAAATAAAATAAATTTAGTATATTATGGATGGATGTCAAAGTGAATTTAGATAGAGCTTTAGTACGCTTTTCATAAAATTGTTCACGATAAAAAGTAATAGAATCAAGTAAAATGATAAATAGGTTTACAGATAATTTGTTGTCTGTAAAATCGCACAAGTAAGCTCAAAATGAGCTCAATCATATGGTATAAAAGCAATAGTTTGCCAAACTGGGCCATCATATTATCATGCTGTGTCACAATTCCTATGTGGACTGTAAAAGTGCTATGGGGCTGCATATATTATAGATGGCTAAAAATGAGAGCTGTAACATGAAAAGAATGTATGGCAAGTTCAGGTACTATATGTACTTGACCTGTAATTTCATGAGGTTATCACCAGATAATGGACATGCAATGCATTGTTTCCCTGATAGAGACCCACAGCGCCAATCTCAAGATGTCTGTTGTCAAAATGTACTGGGTTTTAGTTTCATATGTTGATGTCCAACTATGAGTGTCCAGAAAATAGTGAAGTTGGTTCCTAACCATGCGTGTGATGAGTGTTGAGCAAACTTAATCAATGCTGTCACAAGTAATTTAGATGAAAAAAACAATCGTTATTGATGTTATTTATAATTTGTGTACTACTTTTTTTTTTACTTTGACAATCATATTTAACATTATTCCTGTGTAACCAAATGTGGCATCAGAAGCGTCAAATCATAAACTTCACAGCAGATTGAAGTAGTGCAGGCGACAGTAGAAACTCGCTATCTCGGAGATTTAGGAAGACAATGAAAATGTTCGAGATACCCAACTCATGTTTGGTCATAGTGTAGTTGAAGGGAAATGAATCTAACATTAACATAATAGAAAATTCAAGACAAGCAACATGGAGATAACGAGTTTGTACTGTATAATGCTACCACAGACAAGTATGCTTGTGAATTCAATTCTACTCTCACTGTTCTGCCTACAACTGTATTGACAAAGAAACAGCTTCCATTTGAATATATCAAGTGTCCCTGACGGGACTCAAACTCACAACCTTGGGGTTGTGAGACCAGAATGATACCATCATACCAAGCAGCCTGCTGTCAAAAGGTTACACGGTTGAACCGTTGTCTCTGTAACCCCCAGCATACATACTTGGTCAGTTATCTCAATTTTCCCGTTCACCATTGCAGCGCTGTGCATTAAAATTTAACAATACAATGCCACGCTCCCTCCTGCTCACTCTCTCTCTCTCCTACATCCATATAGCATGTATAATCCAGGGACGTGCATGAACTTTGAACAAGTTGAGAAAGTTCGATAAGTCTCTGTTCGATATGACGTCATCAGACTATGACGTCATATCTCACGTATAACGTTACATACGTTTGTCTCGTCACTACTAGCTGTATAAATTCTGCCGTCCTGGTTGCAAGCAACATCGAGATAACGAGTTTGTACTGTAAAATGCACCATTGCAGCGCTGTGCCACCGTATTGACATAGCTGAAGAGACATCTTCCATTTGACTGTATCAAGTGGCCATGAAGGGACTCGAACTCACGACCCCAAGGTTGTGAGACCAGAATGTTGGTTGCTCGGGCTAACCGATGTCTCTGTAACCCTCAGCCTACATACTTGGTCAGTTATCTTAACTTTCCCATCCCCGGTCCCAGCACTGTGCTATGACGTCATATCTCACGTATAACATTACGTTTGTCTCATGACTGCTAGATCTGTACTTTCTGCCCGTATATATTATACATCCTCGTGTTCTGCGTCCCCAGCACTGTGCCGTGCGCTGGCGTCTGCGGCGTCTGACCGCTGCTCGGCGCCGGTCGCGCTGCGCTCCGGCGAGTTCTGCTCCCGCACCGCGGCGCTGCTCCGAGACGCGTACCACCCGCTACACAGCGTCATCACGGCAACGCTCGAAACAAGCGACACCGACAGCACAGACGCTACAGACAAAGGTACGTGGAGGGCACACAGCAGTCGTGATCAGAATGGAGGGATCAATTTCCTAAAAGATGTTCAGTGCATTTTGATCGCAATCGTGTTAGTTTGATTTTCAAATCCTCCTTTGGCAATAGCTTTGATCGTTTCATGAATAGTGGTCAAGTCGTGATGCGAATGGAGGGATTACCGTATGCGACCATCCAAGTGCCCAACCTTGTGTAACAGCCCTCCCTGCTCTTTTTCTTAAATGTCTTTCAGAATTATGTAGTAATTGCAATCTCATGTAATAGCCCACCCCCAGTTCGAGAAAATTTCAATTTAACGGCCCTGGGCGCTTGATTGGTTATGTACGGTAATTTCAAAGATGTTCAGTGCATTTTAATTGCAATCGTGTTAGTTTGATTTTCAAATCCTACTTTGGCAATAGCTTTGATCGTTTCATAAATAGTGGTCGTGTACTTCTTATATGATTGAAAAGGAGGCTGTTGCCTTGAAACCGGTTTCGAAATAGAGGAATAAAACTTTAAAACTTTAGGCTATTTTATATATTGCATGGTAAGAAGAAAGACTATACATATTTAACATAACTACTTAATATATGGTTTCCAATTTCTAATTCGTAACTCTTGCTGCAGTCAAAGTCTAGATATTATAATTTAGTTACTCTGTGATAATAATCACTTGCAGTCATGAAATGTCATGTATATCTTCATGTATAATTTTTGCGTAGTGTAATTTGTACCTTAGTTTGTAATGTACTTTCGCTTGCATTATAAATACTTACTTATTATCATGTGGTACGATATAGTTTTTGGTGATTGTTGCATTAATCGGCAGTTGAAACAAGGAATTGAAGAGTGGAAAAGGACAAAATACAGAATAAATAAAACAAAAGAAATACTTGACGATAACAATTCGTTATACTTGCTCCCCTGTGCAGACCCCCCGAAGCCCCCGCGGGACCCCTCGCTGCTGCTGCCCACTCTCAGGCGTCTGGCGCGCACCGCCGAAATCTCAGAGAACTGGTGCCACCTGCGCTCCGCACAATACCTCGCCTCGTGGTCACTGCAGCCCTTCCTGCTGGTCAGCCAGAGCGACCTCAAGGTCAGTGTGAGGTCAGAGCGACCTCAAGGTCAGTGTGAGGTCAGAGCGACCTCAAGGTCAGTTCTGGGCTCTATTTGTTTAGTCAAAGTGACCTTGATATGAACTATAAACCAATCAGGATAATGAAAATTACAACGTAGACGCAGCAAAAAAATAGTGCACCATTCCTATAATTTTTATTTTGATATTCAGTACCATTTTTTAGTGATGATAGAAAATCTTACTCCAAGAGACCTCAAGGTCAGTTCTCGACAATAGTGGTTCACCAGAGTTAGGGTGTTTCATAATAATGTTTTTTCGTTGCACCTTTTACGGCACTTCACAAAAGTTGACCCCATGGTCATAGATCATGCTGATTTCTTTTAGAATTTTTTGCACTCGTTTAAACCGCTCTTTTTATGATTGAATTTTCAACCTTGCGACCAGAGTGACTTCAAGGTCAGTTCTGGGCACTATTTGTTTAGTCGAAGTGACCTTGATATGAACTATAGACATTCGTGACCTTTTGATGAGGATCCTAGGGGCTCGAAATTTAGGTAAAATAGATTTTTATGTTCATATGATTTGGTGAATACAGGGTCAGGATTAGGTGGAAAAGTGTTACTCGTCAGCAGGACAAGTAACCCTCAAATGTCTACTCGTCCTGCAAAAAATGTACTCGTCCTCCTTGCTTAAAGCTCTATATTTGTATGCCAAATTGACCAGAATTGTTATTTGTGAAAAGGACGAGTTGCTAAAACATCATACTCGTCCTCCAGAAGTTTTTACTGGTCAATACGAGCGGACGAGTGGCGAATCCTGTCCCTGTGAATATGATAGAAAATGTGACTCCATAAACTTGCTGCTGTCAGCTGATTATTGCTCCTATTTTGATATGTGAGAATTGCCCTTGTTGTTTTATGAGAAATGAGAATGGGGATCCATTTTCTATGAGGATTTCGACAAATTGTGAAACTGTGAAATTGTGAAATGAGAATGGTTAGAAAATTAATGAGAATGGCTCTGGATTTTTGCTGAGATTTGAGAATAGGGTTGATTATTGCTCCTCCCGCGTGTAGGTTCTCAGTGACGAGTGTCGCCACGCGCTGTTCGAGTGCCAGCGGGTGTGTCCGGGCGGCGGCGCCACCTCGAGCGGAACCCGCAGGTCGCAGAAGCTCGCGCCGGCGCCGCTCGTGGAGCAGCAGGCGCAGGCGCAGCTCGGCGCCGCGTGGACGCAGCTCAGTGACAGCGCCGCGCAAATACAGGTCAGCGGGGGGGGGGGGGGGGGGCAAATACAGGTCAGCGGGGGGGGGGGGCAAATACAGGTCAGCGGGGGGGCTTCAGGGAGTTCATGGGTTTTGTATGTACGATCGATGGTGTGCAAGTAAAAAACCTTATGAAAATGAAGTATTTTGGTGGGAAAAGGGGGTCTGCCTATGACATTGTAAAGCATTCACTGCTTTAGAATATTGTTAAGATTAGTCATCCAGGTTAACTTATCTAGCTTATTTTTTTCACTACACTACTACTTACTATTTACAACATGTAAGTAGTAGTGTAGTCAAAAAAATAATCTAGATGAATAGTCCCACTACTAGTAATAGTCTACATAAAGATAGGTTAACTTATATATATATATATATATATATATATATAGTATATATATATATATATATATATATATATATATATATATATATATATATATATAGTGTTGACACTCTACTACTGGACAATCACGTATAAGAAACAGACATCTGCCATATTTCTTCACTGTTTCTTGAATGTGATTATCCAGTGGTATAGTGTAAATGTTGTATACATTCACTACCCTAGATAGGGAGATTGTTGGAGTTGGATGAATAAACGACGTTCCAAATAATAAATGTTCTCGTTTTAGGTCGGTATATATAAGATATTCACCATGTATTAGGGTGATGTGTGTACATGATTTTTACATTGCAAAAATTGTATCAGAATTCCATTGCCTTTAACAGTGAGATTTAGTTTGTCAAAGTCTGTTAATTGTTTATTCACCTGACGCCAGGGGAGTGTGTGCTAGGATAAGGTTAGTGGGTGGTTATGTTGGCGGGAATGGTTACAGGAGCTAATGTATGTTGATATTGGGTTTGGTGATCTGCGCGGGGACTAAACAATTGGTCTGAGGTGTGCACATGTTCATTTGCACATTTTGACTGTGGAAAATTCTATTCAGAAGTTCTCTGAAAATTTGGATTTGTAAGTGGGTTTCAATATGAAAGCGGGCAGGGCAATGATATTACAGTAGAACAAAAATAAAAGTTTACAATTTGGCTATACGCACATATATAAAGAACAAAAAAGAAACGATGATGATTACTATTATTGAAGAACAGGCAGTGTACTATAAATTCTCCTCTTCATATTCAGCAGCCCATGAATATCACTCTGTAGAGTTGATGCTCAGAACTCAGAACTCTTCTGAGTTCTGAGCATCACAGCTACAGAGTGATATTAAATAGATATTGTAGCGTTGATGCAATTTCACATGTACAAGTACAAGTGATTCTGCCTTTTGATTCTCCCAAAACAACTGATTTTCCCCCCAAACAATAGTGTTTTCCCATGTTGCAGACGTTGTCCGGGTCGTCAGTGAGACAGTTTTCAGAGACGTGTAGCAAGCAGGCTCTGGACTTCTTCGAGGACAACATGCCCACCGGCAAGGTCTGGCGGAAAAAGTCAACGCACGGTAAGCGTCTGCTGCTAATATGTACAACCCATCGTTCAAAACGTTACTTGTCATGTTATAGGTAGCCAAATGATAAGTAAAATGCACAATAGCAATCTACCTGTTCAATTCAAATGCATTTATATGTCATTTTGATGTACATTTTGATCATTCAAATACATTTATATGTCATTTTGATGGACATTTGATTATGGGGAAGAAGTATGAATCTTAAACTTGACTTGAGATGTTTGAAAATGACTCGAATAGTTGAAAAATATTCACCGATAGAAGAAATGTTTGAAATGCTGGTTCTCGACTTGGCGCTGGTTTTGCAGAGTTGCCGACGGCGTCCCAGGACTACATTGAGCACGCGATGGACGCGCTTCTCGACCCCGTGCTCAGTGGCGTGACCAAACTGAAACCCGCGGCTCAGATCGGCGCCGTGTCCATGGCAACCACGGCGGTGTGCGAGGCGTGGACGGATTACATCCTCCGGCAGCGCATCCGCTTCAGGTAGACGACGGGGGGCAGACGGCAAACATGGGATGGGTGATTTGCCCTAAATCTTGAGCGTGAATTGCGAATTGCCTGAAAATGTGACGGGACCTATTATTGGTGACTGGTGATCTGCTCATTACGAAGGCTGTGCTTGGTGATTTTGCCTAAATCTTGAGTGTGAATTGTGAACTGCCTGTATTTAAGTGTGTGAAATGTGATGGAACCTATCATTGGTGACTGGTGATCTGCTCATCTCAAAGGCTATGATTGGTGATTTGCCCAAAATCTTGAGCGATTATTGTGAATTGCCTGTATTTAAGTGCCTGAAATGTGATGGGACCTATTCAATTACAATTTCTTGTGATTGGTGAAAGACAATGAAATGTATTGGTGAACGGTGATATAGGAATAAAATGTTGGTGAATGGATTTTCATGAAGGCTATATAGCCCCATCGTAGATGGAGGATTCACTTTAGGTAGATGTAGGAATTGCTCTTGCAGTAAAAGTACTGAAGAGAAAGCACAAATTAAACAATAATGAATTGAATCGTTGCACTCACATGGTTCTTGATTGCAGAACCACAAGTAAAATGTGAATTGTACATTTCCACAGCATGAGGATCATGATAAATATGCTTTTCCTAGCTAAAATTTACTAGTCCCATGCAATCAGCTTTTTGTGAAACCAGTTGCACGTTTACCCATCTAGAAGACAAAGATTCTCCAAATGAATAATAGGATGGGATCTTATATGTGAAGCTGAAATGACACATTATGTATTTATCATTGCTATTCCAGTGTTTAATCTAGAAATTGGCGACAGTGGGTGCCAGGACAATGGGTCCCGACATACGAAACGAATGTTTTACTTATGTAAAACAACTAAAATAGGTTAACACAACACTTAACTATTTTTATTTTTCAAACTTTTTTACACTGGAGATGTATTGTGTAAAGTTAAAACAATTTTCTACATAAATCAAAGCCTGTGACCGTTATGATTACAAACTAAATATACGGGTAACCTATGGGTCATATGGGATGCACATGTTTTAATTCTATGAGTTCTATGGAATGATAAAGAGTCCTGGACTCAGGACTTGCATCTAGATTATTCACTGCTATTCACATTACCGTATTCGATCTTATTAGCGCACACCCCTTGCAGATTAAATATACAAATCTTGCTCTTTTTACAGCGCCATATTTGTAGGACTATAACACACCGGTATCATTCCGTATTTGGATCACCACATAACCATACGGGCGCGTTGTGTTATCATGTTCTGTGGGGTCAAAGTGAGAAAAATGCATGAAGCGCAAAACATTGTTGGGGTGCGCTTATTATTTTTTGTTTTTTTGCTGAAATTAAGTTTTTGTAAGCGCACTGTGCGCTTATTAGAATGAATACGGTGAATTGGCTTCCAATTGCTGTGCAGTTGTTCATTATATACATGTATTGTGCGTCTGCCGCAGCCTGCACGGGGCGCACCAGCTGGGCCTGGACTTTGGCTACGTGGTCACCTGGCTGCAGACCATGATCCCCAGCGAGGACGTCAAGCGCAGTGTGCTGGCCCTCGACATCTTCAAGTACCTCCACGGTCAGTGGGCACCCACCAAAATACTTCATTTTCATAGGGTTTTTTACACGTCCACCGTCGATCGTGCGTACGAAACCTATGAAATCTCTGAAGTGCACCCCCTCCCCCTTTTCTAAAAAAAACCTGGATCTGCCATTGCGTACTACCTTACATCTTTAAGTACCTCAACGGTAATTATTCAGTACATGGCTAGCACATACTACCTCGTTGTCAGACTGTGGCAGCTTTAAGTGCTTTGTTTGTAATACAGCACGTAATTAACAGCACTATAAGACGGGTAATACATGTAGTAGGTCAATGTTGGATTAGTGTAGCTTCGAACACTTCAACAGTAACACTGCAGTACTCCAGACCTGTGTACTATCTGACGTCTGAAACCATCTTGAACATAATAAGTACACCACTGATGCTCTGGCATCTACTACAGGTTTTGAAGCAATGTATCAAAAGATATTTTGAGATGTTGTTTTTTAAAAAAGATATTAGGTATAAATTGAGATATGAGTGAAAGTAAGAATACCTTTGTTTCCCCAACAACAGGTATAGTTGATCTGCTGAAGAGAAAAATAAAAAACTGTGAAGATAATTTTTTTAAATATTAGGGATAGATGTACATTGAGATATGAAGTGAAAGTAAGAATAATGTATCTTTTACTAGAAGTTGCCAGTCGAAAGGGAAATGTTTCCCCGGAACGTAGCACAGAAGTGTGAAAAATGTAAGTTTCTGAGCCACCAACATTACGTTGGTATCTACCTACCTTAAGAATAACGTGTTTTTAACGCTTTTGTTCCCCACCACCAGGTATCGTTGACCTGCTGAAGCGACAGCAGCGAGGGCGCGCTGGCAGCAGGGCCCCCAAAGACAGGCAGCAGCAGCAGCAGCTGCCAGCAGACGACACCAGTAAATACTGCTTTTGTACTGCTTCATTGTATACTGTAGTTGGTTCTTGTGAATGGGGTATTTATCGCAGGCAACGTTTGGTCATTTGGTGATATACTGATGTTGTATTACCATACATGTTATATTCGATAGATACATGTGCCGTAAATGTATGGCGGTATATTGATAATTGCCTTTGAACTATTTGCATAATGATATGCAATAAGCGCAATGAATATATAGTGCCATATATTTACCTGATGATTGATTTTGTTAGGACAAAACAAATCTGGACCAAATCGAACGAGAACTGTCTGCGGTTCATTTAGCACTTCTGCAATGGAGTATTTTCTGCAAACATACAAATTCCGATTGCTCTAGATATAATGTAATCTAGAGTACAAATACAATACTATGACTTTATGGAAAGCTTTCTGGTGTTTAGATGATAATTATATAACCACTAGTGAACAGTACAAATCGAGCTAAATGTGTACAGTAAATGGTTAGTGCGTATTGTCACTAGTGCTGTAAATACTAGACGTCGGCTTTTTGTCCAGAGAGTGTTGTTTGGTGCCTGTGATACTAGTGCACTCATGTAGACGCAAACAACACACGAGCCACATTTTGTAATTTCTCATCCTTTTTTCATACTTGAAAAAGTATTGCTCACTTTTCACAGTTGAAATTAGATGTTTTCACCAGTTTAACTACCACGATTTTATTGCAACACTTTTTGCAAACTTTGTGTAGAGTAATGAGAGAAAAAAATGGTATCTTATTTCTACAGTATTTTGGAATCGAAATTCACGTACCATGATGTTTGGAATACTGTAACTTTTGGCGTACTATTTCTCTCCAGCTGGCTGCTTTAACTTCACCAAGTGTTAGTATTACCTTATCTCTTTTTCACTCTCATCCATGTTTATTCCACTACATGTACCAGTTGTGAACTTGTTCATCTCCAGGTTTTATTCTTGTATAGCAATCTCCAGACAGCAAATTATTCTAATTTCCATTTAGTTTCTAGATGCGGGTGCCAACACCTCGACATACGCCAATACCTCGTCACACGTACATTTTAGTGACGTGACGATCTGCTGACGTATGTCGATTTGGTGGCGCTCGCATCTACTTGTAATATTCCATTTGTAATATTTTTTTTGTGAAATTTTTAAAGCTTGAAAAAGTATTCTTGTTTTTTTGAGCATAAGTGCTAATATATTGGTCTCAAATTCAGTGAAGCTCAACACACAGCATCAATGTGAGAATTTACATATCTATTACATATTGTAAAGGTTAAAAATGCATTTTTAGTATCCTCTATTTGGTCCTATGTCATGACACATTTGAAAAACATTGGTGTAATTTTTTTCATCTTGTAACTGCCTCTCCAGAATAAATTAGCTGTTGAACTAGCATGATAATTTCAATTAGACTGGTAGAGTTCAAATATACATACATAAACATAAAAAAAGAAAATATGTCACATTTGAATTGGGTATAAACTAGTTCTGAGCTGGAGAACATCTATACAAGGAAATGCTTATTATTATGATGGTATCATTACTTATACTAGAAAAAGTTCACAACTTGTACAGGAAATTGTTGGCTTTGTGTTATGGAACCTTTTTACATATTTTTTTGACTTGTCAAAATACTTTGCTCTTAGATAAACATTAAACTATAAGTCTTCATGATGATTTTAGAATGCTTGTTGAAAATTCCAAATTATGTATAATATTAAAGTAAAATTATTTTCAATTCTCTCTATGAAGGGTATTTTGACCGGGCAAGAAGATGTTTGTTGTTGTATTTTATGCATGCGTATGTGCATTACTATCCCAAAGAGAATATGTGAAATAAACATTAATCTTTTATCAAGTTTATATCAATGCCAATTCATCTTTATCATATTTCACTTATACAAAATTTAGTTCAGTTCATATGCTACTGTGAATCTCTTAACTTTTTTTCATATAGTTGCATACATCTATGGTCAATCATACTTTGAGTCGAAAAATGTATCTTGTTTCAGCCGACGCCAAGTTAATTTTCTTACCAAAACATTTTGACAATCAAGTGGTTTTAAGTATGTTACTGCTGTTTGTCCGTATAGTATAAGAAATCATATTCTTGTGAATTAGATGATAGATATTGATATGTACAAACCATTTTTGTACCTTGTCATTTGAATGTTTTTATCAATTTTATATTGTCGAAATCCCATCACAGACCTCAATATTTCATGCTCTAGAATTTTGTGTAATTTTTAAAGAAATATTTTCAATTATCTGCCTGAACATGGTATTCTCCTTACATCAATTTTATTTCATTAGCTGTTGTCTCACAGAAATGTTTGGCTCGCATTTTTCAATGTTGATGCCTGTGCAATAACAGACGGTGAATACACCTGTAGCAACAGAAGGTTCACTCTATTGACCAATGCTTGAATAGTCAAAAACCAGACCATAATAACAGTTGTTCTAATCATTCGTAAGAAACAAAGATTTTCCTCTCTTGGAGTCATGAGTTTTACCGGTTTTTGCACATGTTTTGCTGCTGTCTCAACTGCTTTTGGATGATCTTGCGAGACCAGGTACATTTAGGTCACACAGTACCCACTTGGTGCAAATGCGCATGGATCTCCTTGCCTTTCAGTGTGCATGTGAGTGGCCTCATGTATCTTCTTTCGTAGGTCCTTATCCAGGTTCTTCACATCTTCTCGCATAAATCTGTGACTGGTCTCTGCAACATGTTGCCGATTTGCAGAGTTTTGGTATTTTCCATCTGTAATAAAGCATTGTTGAGTGCCCGGGCTGTCTCAGCCACCAGTAGTACTGTGATGCTGCGAGACAACAGTGAAACGTATGCAAGCCAGGTAAAACTCATGGTACCAAGTAAGCAAAATCTTTTATAAAACTCTAACACTTGATACGTTTCCAATAGCCACTTCTCATAATATATAAAAATTCATGTTTTAGCAAAACAAAAGCAAATGAAAGAAAATGGTCGGAAATCCAAAGTGTTGCCGTTCCCGAATCTCACAAGTCCATCTAGTATGTTTGATAGCTTCAGCTTGAATATATGTTTTAACATCCTGCATCCTAATCACTGCATAACCATACTGACGCTTAATCTGTAAAACTAATACAATTAGGTCTAGAAGTAGTTGTATATTTTTCACATTTACGTTTTGACAAAATATCCATTTGTAGTGATGTTTTTGAAAATAATTTTACCACCCAGCATATATTTAAAATATTGTGATCTATTTTCCTTTTGACTTCTATACCTCCTCTTTGTTCATTTTATCTTTTTGTTAAAATCATTAACATGACTGGAAGGAGTCCTGCTCGGGGCTACTCACTCTGTGTTTTTGTGATGGTCGCTTTTCTTGTAATTGCTGCATAAAATTAATTTACTACGACTGAACCACAATTTTGCTACAACTTACTAGACCTTTAATAGGTGAATTAAATCTACAACTTCAATGAACTTGAAAACTTTTTATTCCGGGGTTATTTTGTTAATCAATTGCTAAGAGCAAGTGCTCCAGTTATGGGCACCATAAAAAGTTAAATAAAAATATAGGATTCACCTAACAAATATTTATTTATTGTTAGAGATGGGTGTGTACATTTTGTTCCATTATAACGTAAATGTTGCCTTGGGGACAGACTTATGTTTGGAGGCCATAACTGGAACACTTGCTCTACTAACATTTCTGGCAGTTAATAGCTAGTTTAATTAAATCTAGTAGCAAACATTTGACTCATGTTCAATATTGATATAAAAATGCACAAAATCACTCTTAATGCTATTGATTTCATTGGAAATAAAAGGCCAATGCTATTATACAATTGACGTTAAATGTATACATATCATGTTGCAGTATAAAAGAAATAAAACGTATCTGCTTATTTTAATGGTCAATTTAGAAAATAAAAACGGCAAGCAGTGACATTTTCTTTTCGTACTTAATATCCAACAACTATTCAAATCCAACATTGTTTCATCAAAATATATCTTTTGTGCAGCTAAACATTCCAAAAACCGCTCACATCACCCGCAATAACCTCGCCCCGCTCACTCCGCCCGCTCCCCTCCTCTTGTAGGCTGCGACTTCAGCCTCAGTTCGACGACGTCCACCAACCAGTGGAGCAGTCATCACGTCGGCGCCGGCGCCGGCTCCAACAGCGCCCTCAACGGTGGGAGCGCCGGGGACCACGGAGACGCCGGCGCGCTGTCAGCCAACGGCACGTCTCCGGAGCACCCTGCCGGGGCCGGGGGGTACCGCGTGCCGCACCGCGAGCAGTGGCTGGCGCTGCGGGTGCAGGGCGGCGCTCGCAGCTGGCCCAAGCTGCCGTCCTGCTTCCACTCCACCCAATGACTAGCCGCCTGCTGCCTGCGCGGCGGAGCCTGCCAAGTCAGCGTCGACTAGCGGCCGCCGCCGCCGCCATCTTGGTTCTGACATGAGGACATCGTGGATTTGAGTGGTGGCCTTTTTTTTCGGGACATTATGATCTAGCGGCGGCCATTTTGTTTTTTCGGGGGACATTATGATCTAGCGGCGGCCATTTTTTGGGGGGACATTATGATCTAGCGGCGGCCATTTTGTTTTGGGGACATTATGATCTATCGGTGGGCGTCTATGTTCTGAGGACGGTGTGGTCTGGTGGGCATTTTGTGATTATGTGGATTTGCAGCCATCTTGTGTAGAGGTTGTCGTATGCTGGGTACGATGCCCGAGGTATTACTGGATACATTATTCTCCAGTTATCCAACAATATTTTTATTTCTTGATACGTTTCGTGATGATGATATCCAGCCATAAAATGAAGGTCATTGTTATTTTATGTTCATATGATTTCTGTCAAATGTATGAGATAACAAAATAGCAGGTATTATGTTAGTCATAGTGGTACATCCCCCAATATTCATTGATCAAGTTCATGGTCATAAGAAAAGGTATCTGCGTTATTTGAAATGTGATTTTAATTTGCGATATATGAAATGTGATTATAATTTAGTAACGATGTAGTCAATATGATTAGAGTTATTTGATGATGGTTTTTGTGATAGTCAATCAGTAGTGGGAATTGATCATAATTTTGCTAAATTTACACTGAAAATTATTATTCATGCATTATTCTATTTGTAGAGATATTGTCATAAAACTTGCAATTTTTATAATTTATAAATCAGTAAATCAATTTTACCCACATTTTGTAAAGACAAGACGCAGGTTTCTACCGTTCATGAGTTATTTTTGTTAGCTAGAGCCATTCGAGAAAAACGTTGATGTATCATGCCTGCGTTTGTAGATTGAAGACTGCGCAGTGACATGTACATAAGTTTACAAATGGACGTTCAAATATTCATGTAGCTTGCTAAGTGGCCAATAGTGCACAGATGTACTGATACTGTTTGTGGACGGCTCACCTGACGACCGCGATCGAGATGTAACTTCTGTGTACAGTACAGCCAGTTTACCTCGAACTCTAATAGCCGGAATTTATGGATAACTCCAGCAACTAACTCTTTCCAAACACATTATTTTACATCAATGATGCCTCAAAATGTTCGATAACTCCAATTTTGTTTTTCCTTCCCTTTAAGTTCCAATGGGTCAAACTGTAGTTTGTATCAAACATAATGCGCAAATGGGGATAATGTTGGCAAGAATGGCGTCGTGTCTGACTGCTTATTATCTACAGAAAGTACTACTTGGGCTATATATTGATGTATATATGTACAACATACTGGAATGTTGATAGTAATAATAGAAAGAACTTCTACAAACGGTCAAGTTCTCTTCGCAGTTCTATTGCTTTTCTTTAATTTTTTATGCAGGAATTCAACAAAAAAATGATGCTGTACCCTCAATACAACCATCATGTTTAATTTATCGATGTTAATGCTTAATGCAAATTTCAAAGAGTATGTCCCTCCGTGATAGCTTTCAAACTATAAGATTGGTGGTTAAGAGACTTAGAAAATGAATTCAGTCCATTTTTCCTAAATCAAGTGTTTTGTTATTACTAAATATAGGAATGTACATGTACCTTGAGTGAATCAGTTTTAATTGATATCCATTGTGTTTGGTGGGCTTTATATACGCAGTTCCTGAAATATGGTCATTTTGATTGAAAAAAAGAGAGTAAATTGGTACTGAATGTGTGTGCATGGTGTTGTTGAATTGCAGTAGGTAAACAGACTGTTTATATTCTTATATTCCTGGTAGTATATTTGCAGGTATCAAGTTACTGAGTTATTGGCAACGTTGGTGCATCTGTAGAGTGGCCTCCTCAGTGGTGGTTAATAACGCCATTTGTTTTGGTTTTTGTTGCTAGTCAAGCTGTTGTTACATAGTTATGACACTGCAGATATTTTTACTATTAAAATTAGTCTTAATGTTGTGTTGTTAAAAAATTTGAGACTTTTAGCAATATGTTAATCGCTACAATATCGTTTTTTGTAACTTCTCGGTACACATGTGAGTGCTCTCAAATGACTTAGTGAAATTTGTCAAGTTTAAAACAACGTCTGGTTTTAAAAATAGTTTTGTTTATTAGATAAACTGTGTATTTGTTCATGCAGCACATACATGTATTTGATCTGCAACTAGCAGATGTTTGATTATGTACATACGATCTAAACGTGATGTTGTTTCTTGATCAAACATTGCTATATTGTTATGGTATCTATTAAATAACAACTATTGCTGAAAATCTACATTTTTTACAACTCAAAATGTTAAATGGGTGGAATTACGGTGCTATGTTGTTTGACATTATTTACGTTATACAAAAGTCAAAACCAGAAGGTCAGGCGTTGTTATTTAAATATGTATCACGGATTGTCTAATTTACTGATAGAAGTAAGTTTTCTTGTATCAAGAATGTCCCTTTTGTGAGTAGATACAAGGTTTACATATGCAAAAAATATAAAAAATGTGAATTTCTACTATTGTTGTGAATTAGAATGCAAATTGTTATTTATTTTGAATGAATTGTTGATGAACTTGTGTATAGATCTGAAAATGATGATATAAGAGATGACGCAATTGCAAAATAAGGCTGTGTACTCACGGTACACGACATATCATTGTGACCATGACTTTAAACAGATCTTCATCTTATTGTGTAAAAACGTTTAGTAAAATTGTGCCAGTAACATGGAATACTGTGGTTTATTGCATAATGCTTGAAACTGAAAAGTGCTTCAGTCAGTGACTTTCTTTCATCTCCATTATCCTTCACTTTTCTGTTGCGTGTGAATGAATGATCCATTAATCAATTACTGGTAGTTGAAAATTAAATATGTTTTGCCTCTTTAGAAAGAGCCAGATAGGAGTATATCATGGAAAAACATATTGGCAAAAATATATTATTTCAATGTAGCCCAAAACGTTTTGAATTGTTTATGTTTTAATGTTGCAACAATTTTACTGACATTATTTGTTGTTATTTTATATTTGTAAAGTGTTTTAATTATATAAATGATAAGTCGTTCTGACTGGTTGACTTCTCACTGCATCAGTGATTTTTTAGCACTCAATCATCATTTGTTTTACTTATTTATTTTCACATATTTTTTTCGTTGCCATCGTTACAAGTGTAATGGAAGATTAATAATGCAAGACTTTACACATTTGTATTTAAATCCTTTATTAGTTGCTCAAGCTTCGACTGTTTCTATGTATTTTCTATTTAATTAGCTGATGTGTTCTAGTTTCATTTGTTTTGAAAAGTATATATTAAAGTATGAGTATGGTCTTACGAGAATAAAGCTTAATTTAGTGGAATCATCTAGTTTAATGATTTCTTAGTGAAATCATGCTTTCTTTCTTTTTAATTATTCTATCTTTTAAATCATTTGAAAGATAAAACTGAATAAATGCAATGTACAATTGTTAAGGGTATTTGACCTGTAAATCTGTCAGACAAGTAGTTATTTATAAATAAATTTATATTGTAAACTAGGGAATTGTAACCATATGCGGTGTTGTGGGTATGAGGATGAATTGTGATGTTTTCTATTGTATCTTTGTGATATGTCTGTTAAGATGTTTTGACTTGAAAAATTGTTCACAAATAAACATTTGTTACGTAAAATGATATTCTCTTTGTTGACATCAAATTATCAAGTGCTGTTTTCAATCAATTGTGTACATGTTAGATTCATGAATATTTTATTTTCTTCGTAATCCTTATTTTCAGTTTACATTCTAGATTAAGAAATGATCAAAAACAAAAGAAAATACAAATTTTAACTGATAATTAACCACAAGATTAGTTGAATATCTTTCGAACTGTACCAATGACAGACTAATTATGTTATTGGACCATAACCATAGCATATCATATACAATAAACTGGGCTGCTTCTTTAGTTGCCATTTTATTCATCATTTGTTTTCCCCATAATCAGTATTTTTTTTTTCTATGACCGTTGAAGGGTAAACATCAAATATATATTATAATATTTTATGCCTATGGATGTTGACATTTGCATTGCTTCAAGAATAAGTTTATTAAAAACTAAAACTTTCCAGATGGCTATCACAATATATACACAATAAAACATAGAATACAATACACAGTATTATAGTGTAATGTTGACAGTGAAATATAAAAATATAATTATAGTTTGGAAATATGCAGATTACAACATGTCTCAAAATCCACAAGAAAGTAAATTATTATATTGCCGGGTGCATTATGTTCACTGGACAGTCACTAGATTTGTAATCATTGCATTTTGCAGCAGGAACAGGAGCGTATGCTTATTTTTTACCAGACATGTATTATTGACCTTAAGTACAGAAGAAAATTGTATAAAGCATCGCCACCAATGGCATATATAGTTTTCCTATCATAACACATTTTGAGGAAGGAACAAATAGTGACTCCATGGACTTCGTATACTATTCGCAGCACCTCTGACCCACCTCTGCCACACGTAGATTAAAGCTATTGTAGGCTTTTACTAAACTTTCTCTCTTATTATTACTTTTAATTCTTACAAATAATACCTTTTTGTGTAGGCAACGATCTTATCTAATGATATAACATTGCTTGAGATATGCAAATCACATAAAAAATGTTATGAAACAATGAGTGAAAATTTTACAACTTTACCTTTATACAATATAACCTAGAACAAATAATCAATACATTTTATTAAACAAAAATGTTGCCGAACACCTGTACCTCACACAGCATTAACGGTCTAGCCTCTCCTGTCATCTGCACGACAACGTATCTGCCCACTACAGTGTTGGAGACACAGTACATGGACCTGGTCTCACCAGCACCGAACGGACCCTCGTAGAACGCACATTATAGCAGATATGCTCTTTTTTAAGTACTTATGTGTCTCTTACTGCATGCGCACCCAATGATTAATTAGCAATACTGATAGCAAATTTTATATACTATACAATGTTTTGAACTCTTATCAACTACAATGTAATGCTAACTAGTATCTACTTGTATGCGACGGTCAAATTGTTCTGTCAATTGACGATCTTCTAAAAAAAACAGACTGACATAAAGGAATGAATGAGTGCAGAACATTTGTCATTTATGTTATCTATAGAACACAATGGACCCTCATTAATTGGATTGACAAAATACAGCTATAGACTATGCAAACTTTATTGACTTAAAAAAAAACTAACCTTTTGTATTCGATATCTATTTTCCAGATCGACGGACCACCATGGATTTGCCGAGCCAAGTAAGGTGGAACTGCAGTGGCCTCGCTGTCACTATGAAATAGTGGGTCCGGATTTCCACCAACTGCCAGTCCCGCCACCAATGGGAGTCTTGAAACAGCAACCCATACGAAATTCGATGACTGGTTCCATTTGACTATATCAAGTGGCCCTGACGGGACTCAAACTCACAACCCGAAGGTTGTGAGACCAGAATGATACCATCATCCCAAGCAGCGGGCTGTTTGGGATGATGCTTTATATATGTTCATATACCTAATAATTTATATGTGATTTATTTTAGGACTACTATATGTACAAGTAACTAAGGAGTATACTAGTATTATAAGAGATTTATGTTTAAAAGGTGCACTTGTTTCGTCTGAACTGCCTTACAATACGTTATACATGAATTCTTTCTAAATCGAATAAAGCACAATGCAACCGCAGATTCTGACTCACGTCACAGACGCGCATTTGTGGGCCGCTGACTTTCCTATGCATAATAGGGTCCCATAATCTAATAGCTACAACAAATTAACATCTATCTACATTTAACGTTTCAATACTTGTATCAGTCAATGTTAATTTCACGATTCTTAATGTGTGACAGTTACACCGATTATAGTGAATAAGAATAGTTTAATATGTGAGAAAATCATTTTGCTTTGAAAAATATCATCAATTTATGACTTCTGAGTAGTCATCTTGAATAACTGGTCTCAATTAATTGAAATTCTTGTCTGATTTTACATGTACATGTGTGCATATGGAATGGATGCAGTGATTAGAAAAATGACTGAACATAATATCAACACATACTCCCAGTCTTTATTTTATTAAAGCTACATCTACACTGCTCATACAATAAATATAAAACATATGAAAATTAATGCGTTAATACCTTTCTTCTGTACACATTAAGATTGATGACAAAAAGTAGCACTGATCATCTATAAATAGAATATTGTTCAACATGTAACAAACAATAAATGCAAATTAGACATTGCGCAACACTACAAACTGACCAACTAAACGTGCATAAATTAACCAATATCACCCATAATATACACAGACTCATTAAAACCACTCACTGGACAAACTCATGTCATATCATTGCACTTAACTCTGCTGAACATGTTGCACATGAAGCTCAATCAACCTGGATCTTAACTCTTCCTTGTGCATATCGAGACTCTGGTAGTCTTCAGCACGGATCACAAACCGATCACTGGGTTTGCTTGCGATTCCCTTCAATTCAGAGAGGTCACCCAACTGGTCTCCTATTCCAACAGTGATTATCGACATTCCATTATTCTTTGCAAAGGTCGCCTCCGGCACAGTTAAATCTGGATTATAGTCCTGCGAAGTAAGTCGGTTTGTTAAAAGTACGGCGATGTTCAGAGCATTCGGCCGATCCCCTTCGTCTGGTTGGAAAACAAGGGATTGGATGGCGCGTAAAGCTCCAGAGGTGTTGGTAAATCCATTCATCCATGGCAGATCCATGATAAAACCTTTCAGCTTTTGCTCATTTTGGAAAGTTTTGAGGAGCGCTGCAACCTTGGCATTGTTCTCATATGGGACAATCCCTATCTGGAAGCATCCGATGTGGACTACGAAATCTCTTACTACGTTGGAAATAAAAGTTTTCAGAAGGTACCAGTTAGCTTGTGCTTGAGGACCCTGGGTGTGCATTATGAACGTAAAGTCGATGGGCAGGCAAAGAACCGTTCTGGGAGGCAAAGGTGAGGATGAAGACGGTGTTATAGCTTGGGATTTGGTTGTTGTAGTTTCTTCCTTCCGTTCTTGAGTTGTACTTTGTTCTTTTATAGTTGAAGAAGGTTTTGTTGTACCTGGTACGGCTGTTGTAGTAGGGATATTAGAAGTAGAAGTTGTGGCAGATGTTGTAGTGGTTGTAGTTGGTGTGGTTGTTGGTGTCGTTGTTGTAGTTGTGGGTGAGATAGTGGTTGTAGTTGTGGGTGTGGTTGTTGTAGTTGTTGGGGTAGTTGTAGTTGTAGGGGTAGTTGTAGTTGTTGGAGAAGTAGTAGTAGTAGTAGTTGTTGGTGTAGTTGTTGTAGTTGTGGTAGTAGTGGTTGGAGTAGTAGTGGTTGTTTTTGGAGTTGTAGTAGTTGTTGGTGAAGCTGTGGTAGTGGTTGTTGTGGCTGGAATGGCGACCCTGCATGTGTAGGGAAAGTCTTTCTGACAGCTCTGATCACTCCACTTGTAGTTGTTGTAAGTGAACCGCTCAAAGGCCATGCAGTCACCGTCCCCATCTGGTTTTCCGCTGGCCCACAAGGACTTCCCTATCAAAGAGCCATCCACCTGAAGAAGCAAATATATCAACTTAAGAAAAATACTATGGCACTATTCTAGAATATGACATTTTGACAGGACGCTATAGGTGGTATGCAATATATTTTCAAAATATCTAGAACTGTTAAACTAATGAGGAAACAAACAGATATGTATTAATGTAACTGATACTAATAAAAAAAGATTCGCATCGCCACCCACTCTGAAGAAATGAGATGCACATCAAAGAGAAAAAAGGTTGCCAACAAAAAACATTTTATTCTATTATCCTCCTTGATTCACTCATTAGTATAAAAATGATGCATAAAAACTCACCCAGATCCAGTCACTCTTTGACAGTCCGATCCAGAAGCCGTTGACAAAGTCGTACACCCCAGGCGCGGCTCTGATGAAGGCGTCCGTGATCTGCTGGCTGTTGATGACCGCCAGCTCCATGTTGTTCACGCGGCAGGCTTCACGGGCGTCGTACCACGACAGTTCTGGACCGTACTGGAGCAAGTGTTGTTGATTATGTAAGCATACAACTTATGTGCAAGTTTGGTGAAAATCATATGAAAATATTTTCAGTTCATACAAAATTTTGTTCATTACACTTGCCAATGGCCGTAGCGGTGTTGAATGTAGAGGCCTGAGGGGATGGATGATGGGTGAGATGTCATGTGATGTGTTTATGTTACAGAAACAAGTTTTTGATACGGTAAAACCTAGATGATATTGAATTGAAAAGGTAGGATTTTTTCACATAGATGATAGGAGCAATTATTGTTTGGCGAAAATTATCATAATATTTCTGAATGGTCAATTCCAAGTGTGGGTGAATCAGCACATTACTCTGATATGGCGTACATGGTGCATTGATGCACGGGCACATGCATCGTAGAAGGAAGAAGCCAACTGAGACTAATCAGTGACCATATTCTTTCTTTTCCCCTTCATTGTTTACCTACTACAATAGTATTGTATTGTAGGAGGTAAAAAAAGAAGGGGAAAAGAAAGAATATGGCCACTGATTAGTCTCAGTTGGCTTCTACCCTCTACGATGCATGTGCCCGTGCATTGATAAACTGAATTTAATATAAATGAAAATGAATATGAAGGATATATAAACGATTACGATGATGAAATTACAAAAACAGAAAAAACTTCCTAGAAGAAAGATGATCAAAGAACAAGAAACAAGTGGAAAATCGTCATAAATCATGCATGTTGTCATTTAGACAGTTAAGTGACAGTAATGAACCTCTGTTTGGTTTCACCATGGCAGACACATGAAAAAGATGGAAAAACATATAATTATACATCTTAAACAGTATAATTTACATCGAGCCTTCAACAGGAACTCCTGTCTCAATCACCTCGTGACGTCATTGTGATCAAGACAGGAGTTCCTGTTGAAAGCTCAATGAAAATAATTGGGCTTTTATCCTGTTTAAAATGTATAATCATATATGTTTGTCTATCAAATACAGAATAGTTGAACCTCCATCAAACAACACGACTGTAGATTAATCTTGGTTTATTACATTTCGTTTTATAATTAATTCGTTTCGTTTTTAATAACTTGTAGTTGAATGCTTTATGTCTGTCATCTGACCTGCTGTCATGAGAGTGAACGTACGTGCTTTATTCATCAATGACCAAGCGCGTTACCTTGAAGGCGAAGCAGACGTCCGTCATCTGCACCACGCTGTCGTACAGCCCGGCCGCGGCCCGCGCGCACACGGCCGGCGTGCGGCCCTCGCACACGTGGCCCACCGCCGTGGAGCAGCTGTACGCGCTCCACACGAAGTCCTTCACAGGCTCCTGCCGGGTAGGAAGAGGAGGGGTGAGTGGGGGTGTAGTTGGGCATAGGCAGATCTAGGGAGGCGCAAGGGGCGCGCGCCCTGCCTTTCCCCACCAAAATACCTCATTTTCATAGGTTTTTGTGTGTCCACCATCGATCCTGCATGCAAAACCCATGAAATTCCTGAAGTGTGCCCCCCCTTTTTCTAAAAACCTGGATTTGCCATTGGTTGTAAGTGGAGTTAAATTAAATTACTAGTGGTGGCAAAATATCCAAATCGAACATTGATGAGATTGATGGAGTTTTGAAAGGCAAATGTTGATAATTTCATAACGTACCCAGTGAAATTATGTCCCGCTGAATTAAGATAGATACCAACAAGAGGGAATAAAACAGAGCCCGCCCGCACTCACCATGAGCACGCAGTGTGTACGGGAGGAAATCTCTAGCGGCTCCTCCCAGTTGTAGTAGTCGCCCAGCCCGGACTGGTTGTAGGTATTCCATCTAGAACAAAGTGTTGATGAAGATTAAGATTGGGGACTTCCGAATTGCATCATTATGTTGATAATATAGTCTCATTAACATAATTATTTGGGGAAACTAGCATCACGGACTTAAACCAGATATTCATCATATCATAGTGATTAAAATATATTTCAAATTTCATTTATTGTCTAGCCTTGACAGCAAGAATTAACACAGCAGAAGGTCCTAAAGAAGCTCCAGGACAGGATCATGAGACCGTCACCACTGCTCGCAGCAGGCTGCTTGATGTAGTCTAAGCGTAAAGGGCCATAAAATCTGACTTCAGCGACGTCTTGCATGGTAGAAATATAAAGAAAATGCTAGAGATACCCATATCTTGATATGACGGATATTGGAAAGTTGTCTTTACTTAGTTCCAAACAACTAAGAAAATTTGCAAAATATCTTTTGAAAATCTTCCATGAAAGAAAAAATTGTGAATATAAAGATAAATAAATGTTCAATTTTTCATTCCACTATTGGTCAATCTGGTTGATAATTATTTTTATTTATATATATTATTTGTATATATTATTGTATATATGTCAGTGCGTTTGTATATACAACTATAAATGAATGTATTTTTCTGATAGGGATTTATAAGTTTACGTATGTGAGACTTGTTATCTTGGGTATTTATTCATAATTTTTCTAAAATTAAAATTGTGACAATTGAGCCCATAGGGCTGGGGCCACGTATAAATATGTACTTCAGCAACTATATTATAATTACAAAAATTTGAGAAAAAAAAAGAGATTCTATCTATCTATAATGCATCTACAGGATAACACGTGATGCGTATCACTGCTCTAAAGAGACCACCTTTATAATACGACTTTTTACGTGCTACAAAGCCGCTGTGGAGCTACTACTATAAAAAAAAACAGTCCACTACTATTGATGAAACCATTTGATGCTAGCTCCCAGGAGTCTTCACAGGGAGGTTTTACTGTACAGTAGAACCTCTTTATCCTAGGTTTTATCATATGTGGGCTGTCGTCAAGTGGCCTTTAATTTAAGAGACGGTCTCTTTAAGGAAATGCATAGTGGTTGGTCTCATTGTGGATGAATCAGACGGTGAGAAAAGGTTCTGTCATAGAGGCCGGCCCTTCACAGTTAACTGTTGATATAATTTTATCAACTATACTTCACCTCCATTCCACCCAGGTCTCCCTGTGGGCCCCGATCCAGGTCTTCACCCTGCCCTCTGACGCCATGGCGTATTTCAGCAAGTCCTCCTGCCTTTCAGTCTCAACCTGAAATATGAGCAGGTGTAAAGAAAATATGCACAGGGTATTACACATATTGGTCACATTGGTAATGGTAGGTACCACAGTGGTAGTGGTCGAGGATTCGAGTCCCGGCAGAGGCTATGTTATACACTGATATAGCCCTATAGACTTGGAGAATACGCTACTGTCAATCGCATATCATGTAGTCAGCTTAGAGTATATTCACTATTCACTTAGATTTACTGTTGTTATACATTATGCAACACATACGGTGCATTTTTTTTTTGTTATCAATGTGAATTCGTACATATTACATTATCATCTCGGCCCATCCATTGCGGACTCATTCAATTCACACGTTACTGGTATTGAAACATCTTCATATATTCAGTCCACAGTGTGAAAGGCATTCCCGTAGACAGACTATGTTACCAGCCAGTAGACCATTGGTTTACTTTACTTTCAGATAGGGGTGGGGGGTGGGGGGGGGGGGGGGGGTGCAACCACTTGAGTTCAGACGCGGCACCCTCTGGATCTAAAACATTGATGAAACACTGAAATCTTTTGCTGTATATTATCGAACGTAATCTTGAAATATTATCTATAAATTGTACTGCTCTATCATGATTACTTTAAAAAAGCTTATCTATCATTACAGCATTATAAAAATATTAGAATGATATATGAAATTTGTAAACGTTCACAAGAATCGAATTATTTGTTTATCTTTTCTAAAAGAATCAGCTTAAAAGGTGCATATGAATTATTCCAAACAACACAAAAAATAGATTAAACTTGAACAACTTATACAAGAATTGATCCAGTTTTTAAAGTAATCTAATCGTATAGTTTTATTGAAAGACAGTACCGTTTATACATACTATAGCAATGGATCCAAACGTGAATATGAATGAACATATTTTTAAAAAAAGTAGCTACAGTAGAACCTCAGCATCGGGACACCTCACTTGGCTACAGGGCATCTCGCACGTGCAGGTTTTAGATACACATCATCATTCTTATATATCGTTACTTAAATGATTCTCGAATGTGGACACTTCCCGTTAGAAGACATTATTTTAACACCACCATTGTCCTTAATTACGAGGTTTTATTGTACACATTGCTACCCAGGTTTGATTATACACAGTTTTTATCTTACCTTGGCCAGCGTGCCCCCTCTTTGACCACATCCTGCCAACCCGGCATTATATTTCTCAGTGGTTGTTGAAATGAAGTAACAAAATCCATCATACTTGTCCATGTCATAGAAACATTTGTCCCCACTGCCCAGTGTCACAAAGTTTGGTCGGACGCTTTCCACAGTGCCCGTTAAGGTCAACAGCAGTATCAATTTGAGCGCTTGCATGGTTGTAACAATTCAAAACCTTTCACCTAATAATGGAACTCATATTCAAAAGTGAATATCCAGTATTTTACAATTCATTTGATTGCATATCCACAAGAAGATATTTCCTGTCTAATCAAAAGTAAAACGTGAAATATACTTTTAAATCTAATATATTATACTAGTTTTATCTTCATTGCTTGTTCAACTTAATTAACGCATCTACTTTGAAAAACTCCCCATGATATCCAATATAAGTCTATTATATACTTATCAAAATATGTTTACATTACTTTCAATACTCTAAGTTAAATTCATAACGTTCTGTTGTTGATATACTAGTGTTTGTCGTGGGAGCGGTGAAGCTTGAAGGCCCGGTCTTTTAGAAAAACGAAAACATAATTAAAGCACCATGAAACTATCTAAAACCCAACACCTTAAACGGCTATTATAGCTTGGGAAGAAGTGTTTTACAAGCACCTATTCATCGATTAATGTGAAATTTTGAATACTGGTCAATTCAATCCGTGTATTTGGAATGATATATATTTAGAGTTATGCATGCAGTAAGAGAGGAAATATAAGAGTGTGTATGTAATGGTGTTATCATGATTACCCTTAAATTAAATGAGATTACGTAAATCGCTTTGTAGAACTGATCATAATGGCTCTACATCTACTCTACTCTACTCATGGCCAGTTGGCCAGTGACCTTTTCTGGAGTGGGTACTTCGGTGGGCATCCAGATTTGGACGTACGAGTGTGGTTCTACCAATGCTGATTAAGTAATTATCAAAATGAGTTAAAGCAATTAATGAGGGGAAAGGTATTGTATGCATTTAACATGTAAATAATGAATAGTTTTGATACATATAATTGATAGTTTCCTCACTTTAATGATGGGTATCATAATCATCAATAATTTTATTGTCAACATTGGTCCCATTGGTCCTAATAAATTTCAAATTCACAAATCCATAATTTTCTGAAAGGATCATAATCAGAAATCGGAAATTGCACGGAATTTACAAATGGTATTTAAACTTGTGTCCAGGAAATTATATGAGGAAATTGAGATTGGAGATCACGGTCATAGCAATGGCCAGCGATTATAGCGTCCTTCTAGCCAGCTTTTATTCGTGTGAATGACAAAGAAGTTATAGCTATAAATTACTATGAAGTCAACATCACCTGGTTCACGCATGCTTTTATGTTTACATTGACATTGCCCATAACAAACAGAAGTATGTTACAGGTAGAGTTTTACGCTGAGGTTGTTCACTAGTCCACCATATCAGGGTCTATTGATGCTAATACTAAAATGTCCTATGGCTTGAAATCACAGCTTAAGTTGAATACTCACTAAATGAACAATGAGAGCTGATATTATCACATTAAGGGTAAGCGTTTGAAAATCGCGTGGCACCGCAGCAAGGCCCGATAATTTTGCTTTTATAAAGAGATTTGAGAATGACATCCATTTAAGGTATGTATAGCATAGCAGTGCCCACATACATGTAATAAGTTCCAATTACATGTAAACAGTATTCACCCACAAAATATAAACCATCTGACGAATTCTTTACAGAAATTGGTGGACAACCAACCAGGCCAGTGGGAAGGGCTAAGGCGGTCAGGCAATGGCCTGACCAATAATTTGTGTGTGGGTAAATAATAATGCAATAATTCAATTATGGCATGACCAATCATTTGTGAAAAAAATAAAAATCCATGATTATAGACCAAAACTTTTAATTGGCCTTACCAATCTCATTTTGCCTGCCAACTTGCGGTGTTAAACGATTCATGAAGCTACTTCAACAATAACTCAATACTTCTAAAACTATACATTTGGGTCACTCATTTACTATATATACAAACATTCCAAACGTTGGTGTAGTTTTTTGTTGTTATGAAATAAACCCCAACACAATAACTAAGCTATGTGCACGTGGCCACAACTGTTTCTAATAGTATGCAAATAGGCCAATGCTTACGTCACGGACCGCCTGCACCAATCGGGTGTCTTAGCTACGTTTGCTGCTTGCTGCTTGGCAAACTTTTATAACAAAGCAAATAGGCTATCCTATGAGTTTAGATACGATTGTAAGTCAACATTTTCTGGTTTTAATAGAAAACAATAAAAGTTCGGTTCTTTTATTGACTTTAATTTGGAGTGAAATATGCTATTAGATTTGGTAAACTATGTGTTGGGAGATCATGTCCAGGTAAAACTTCATATGATAACTATTGGTGAATTTCATGGCCATATCAACACACATATACGGCATGGACACTGCTACTTCGCAAAGAAGATGGCTAATATGATGATACGTGTACCAACTGTGGTTATCGCTTCTCGGCCTTTTGGCTAAGATCAAAGTGTAGTATCTGTTCTTATCAGCTTAATATCTGATACGGCTCCCACTGGGGGCCTACGATATTAAACTGATTTTTGAAACTAGGTGAAGATGCAGGAGCTTGCTCCGACTTTGCCACGGGTTGACCTGGTCTTGCAGTACCTCCAGGAACGGCCCACTCCCCCTCAGGGGGAAAAATAATACCAATGTCATGTCCTCATACAAAGCCCTAATCTCGACTTAGTGAACCAGATTTTGTCCAATGGGCCAAAGCACTTGTGACACTATTGAAATGGAAGAAGATAAAGCCAATCACTATATTGATATACTATATATTCTAGGTAAAATAGTTAGTTTTTTACCCCTCCCCCACAAAATAATAAAATAAAAAATAAAATAAAAACAACAAAAAAACTTTATGGCTGGAGCTCGTCTTAGGTCTTATAATGGGCTGGTTTTAAAGTATTTCCGTCTTTCATAACGAATCACTACCACACACAATATAAGACAAAAAAGAACAACTAGAGAATTCGATGACATGTAATTTGCGCAACAAAGTTACTGGTGAATTGTATCGGGGCGGCAGATGGCCTCGTGTTTTCGATTATTTATCACATAAAAAGATCTCAGACAACAATGATTTTGTAAAACCATTTCCCCAAGCGACCATTAGAATCTATTATTAGCCAATTGCGTGTATTTGAAGTGCCATGTCACTGCTTCCAGTTTGTATGACCTTCCGCAATTTAGTCCCACGCTTGTGAGTTAACGCTTGATGAGTTCATGACATTGTGGTCAATTTCATTAAATCAGTTTGAATGGAAAATTAGTTTGAGAAATAAACTGATTATTTATTATTGTACTAGCTGTCTACCCGGTTCTGCTCGGGTTAAAACAGATGAAATCCGGAACACATCCCTCCCTCATCCTTCCCTCTGTCCCCCATACCGTACAACAGCTCCCGTCAGTATACAGGTCTGGGGCAGATTAAGCACACCTCCACCACGTTCCTCCCATGTGACAGCCATACACACACTACATGTATATGTCAACGATTGATCCCTCTAACATCCCTCCCACCAGCTACTGCTACCCTTGGTAAACACGCACAGACATGATCAATTGTTCCACCCTCCCGTACCCTTCCTTCCGCCTTCACTCCCCTCTTCTCCCCACATCCCTCTCTACCTCTAAGGGACTGCCCATTATTTATTGCCGGGGGGGTGAGGATTTGGTCAGATGTTCATGTACAAAATTCATGACTCCCCCTTATTTTCATTTACAAAAAAGGCAACCCCCCTTATTTTTTCATCTACAAAATAGGTGAACCCCCCCTTATCAAATGTTTTTTGCCACGATTATAATATATAAATTAGTAGAGAAACTGCTCACGCTATGGACAGTTTTCCGAAACGTTCCCACTTACTATGTAATTTCTTTCATAAATAATGAATACATATATGATATTTTAACAGATAATTAAAGCACAGTTCATGTCCTATCTTTTATTGATAATTCAGTACTAAATTCACCCAAGTATTATATTAAAAAAAAAAATGTTTTGATGATCGTTTCCACATGTACAGGTTCGACGTACGAGATATTGCTCACATTATGGGAATTTCACGAGATGTAGATGTTGTTGTGACTACATACCACTTTGCCTGAATTATGGTTACTAATGTTCATGGGCAAATATGTATATCAAAGCTTTTTTTTTCCTTAAGTAAACATATTGGCAATTTATTGTTAGATGCATATCTCTGACTATGTATTTTTATTACGTCTAAGGTGTGCGTTCCCTTGGGCATGTACGTAATAATCACCCCTACGATGGATGGGCTCATAAAGTGAGCACTGCTCATAACGTGAGCACTTCCTAGAGGTGTTTTACCCATGAAATGAAGGTAAAATTTAAAAAGAAAACTTTAATATTACCCTGGCACAAAATAGACAACCCTCCCTTCTTGTACTTGGTACAAAATTGATGACACCCCCTAAAATATCTGTACCAATATAGCGAACCGCCCCCCTGAATTTCCTCAGACTCCCCCCTGACTTAAATAATGAGCACTCCCTAAACTTTAAAAACATATTTAAATTAATCTTGAATTCATTGGCCGTTGGGATCACCTTAACCATACCAATATGCCTTTACAAATACCATTTGCAGGTGAAAACACCTAGCTAGGACTAAGCCATTAGGAGTGGTTAGGATCACCTGTATTATTAAATGGTGTCGTAATCTCCCGACATTTGGTGTCGTAGTCTCCTACATTTCGTGTCGTAATCGCTCTATATTTTCGTGTCGTACTGGTCTAGTGTCGTAGTCGCTGGTATCCTATCAGCGGTGCGTATCGCCATATGAAATATAATCAGTCAAGCGTGAAGAGCAAGTACTCTAGTTTTGCACGGTATTCTCACGAGGTGTGGCTAATTTCTGCTGAAAGGAAATGATATGTTTTACGTTCGTTTTCTTTTACAAATGAGAAGTCGTGCAGTTTTTAACGACTAGTGGAAACATGAGTTAATTGTGACGATCAGATATGCTGGTCAAAATTCGTATTCAATGGAGAGAATAATTATATGGCTGTGGACAAAGAAGTAGCTACTCAAGAGCGACAGAAAATTGGCATGGATGGCCATAGCGTGAGTTGTTTTAACCTACACTAGCCCTTTGCAGAGCCCAAATAAGTAAGCATGCTGTAAACCCACCATACGAGGTCAAAAACGGTTTTAGTGGAGGATATATTGATTAAGGGTGTGGTGGGGACTGGGGGCGGAGGGGGGTCTTTATCAGAAAATGGGTACGGACTTGCCACGGAAAGTTTAAAAATGGCCCCCATTAATATATCTAATGTTGAGAACACATGATCCATAAGAAAAGTGGTATAATATACATGTAGCAATGTCTGACAAAAATGTGACAAATATCTAAAATGTGATAGACACCCAGAATATACAAAAATGTGAAGACACCCAGCAATGTACCAAAAATGTGAACAAAGACAACCTAGTTTTTGGACATGTCCGTACTCAACGCGATAATGTGAGACCTCCCTCCCCCTTCCCTGAGAAGAGGGGGTTAATTTAAAAACTTTAAATTAATGAACTGAAAAACCTTCACTGCAATAAATACGAATCTATGCAACATGTCTTATTTTTCAGGAGAGCAGCAGCAGCAGCAGAAGCAGAAGCAGCAGAAGTAGTAACGCTAACAGCATCAAAGGCTCAAGGGGGAAAGCGGCCAAGCTGTTCACACGGCTCTGAAACTAAAATGTGAAGGTTAGTATCACATAGAACAATTAACAATTGTTATTGCACACTCATTTCAATGCTGTCATTGACATCTTTGAAAGAAAACACCATTAAAGGGGCTCTATTCATGGGCTGTTTTGCAATCAGGATACACAAGATTGTTTCACGGACACACAAAATTCAACTTTGAAATATCCCAACAAACCCTCCAGAAAATTAATGTACCATATCGTCTGGATAAAACCATAAAATTTCAGACCTTAATCTCTCCCAACTGTTTATAGATATTTCATATTTTAAGTGATGAGGTGAGCATTGTGACTGATAAGAACTGTTTTTTTGTGACATGGCCTTGTTACATTGATAATGCACACCACCTTTAATGTTCTTACAATACCTAATACGTGAATGTTGAAGAAAATGAGCATTTAGCGAGTGAAAATCAGAAAATAATCCGATATGGATTGAACCAAAAATTTTATTATCAATTCAACTGCAATGTATAAGAACATTTGTTTGTAGCTAAATTCAAGTACATATCTAATTTCTATCATCCCTATGATGAAGCATAAGCAATTATAAATAAAGTTTGAAAAACTGGATTGCTAGGATGGTTCAGTGTAGAGGTTGGACGGTTAGGCAGTTAACCGGCGTCGGAGAAATTTTGGCTGACAGCCGGTTACAAAATCACTAGTCGGTTAACCGAATTTTCGTATGTCTAAAGGCATTACCTAATTTGTATGCCGAGCATGTTCACACACATCCAATTATTGTATATTACATGTAATATCTGATTTACTTCCCAGAATCGATTCATCACTAGACTTTGTATTTTTCAATAAATTGGAGCTTTACTCGCACCAATAACCTGAATCACCTGGGGAAGAAGTATCTTTTCAATCTTTAACTAGTCCGCATTTCGAAGGCTCGAACTTTTGCTTTCGTTTTTGCTGCGAATGCGCCTGCAAGACATTTGAATTATTGAGCATGTGCACTGGCACGGAAACATGCTTGTGTATATTTTCCACATCAAAATAAGTAAGTTATTTCTATTTTCTGGCAAGCATTCGTAATAGATTGGTTGAATAACGTTACTAATAGATTATACATCGCTATATTTGAGAATGAAAATCAACAAATGCGATGTTCAATCGATTTGACACCTAGAATCACGGCAATACGTGCACACTTAGCCATGTCGCCTATGATGAAAGCGATAGATCAATACAAGTGATTGAAGTTTCTTTCATAATAAACCATGTGTTATGGTTTCATAATAAACCATGTGTCATATAGCGGCGTCGGAAACAAGACCAATAATGAATAAATAAATCCAATTTCTGTGTATAATATACGTGTATGTTCAATGTATAGTACAGACAAAGTATATTAGTTCAACATGTGGACGCATGACGTAATCTAGTACAACGTAAACGCCGTGTCGATTAACCGACGTCGGTTCGGTTTTGGTATGTAAAAACCGTAACCGACTCGAACCGTAACCGTCCGACCTCTAGTTCAGTGCCAGTTGAAATTGTACTGCTATTTTTCAAGTATTTTTTCAGAGAGGTCAAAAACATCTTTTAAACATGTTGAAATTGAATTAGTTGTCCACGTTTAATATTTATGTCACAAGGGTCTAGTCCTAAAAATAATTTGAAACCACAATCAGGTCGCTCTTCACAAATCATCCACATTGGAATTTGTGTTACTCTGCTTCTCTTTCAGCTAACATAGACAATATATATAGGGTTTTGAAGTGCAGATTCATATTCCAGAGGGCTTTTAGAACAAATTTAGCTTGGTTGCCCAAAATGCAACTTTGAGCAATTTTCATAATTTGCATAAATTCAAAATGGCCGCCCGACATCACCCAAAAATGTAACTTTTAAATTATTTGTCGTACAATAAAGTGTAATACCACATTTTTAGGGTTTTAGGATATGTAGAATTCATATCTGGGGTTATTTTTTAAGTTTGATGATAATATCATCATTTAAAATTCAAAATGGCTGCCACACGACACCTTAAAATTGGAACTTTGCAAGCATTTTCAATAGTTTGCCATCTAATTCTATTTGTAAGTTTTTTGGGGTAACATATACTCTATTTTGGAGATCAATTGTTTAATGTCTATGTAGATTAAAAATGTGTTTATTAAATTAAAAATCTGAAAAAACTCTTGGGTATATCTGAACTTTAATTCTCTTAAACATAACAAGATTTAAACATGGTAGTACAGTGATCATCAGTGTAACAATGAGAACATACCACGTATATACAACTAACAAATCATAGGGAAAAATACAAATTTTTTTTATTAAGACTTTTCAGACCCTTCTTTGCATTCAATATCACTCCCACTCATCATTCAACAATTCATTAACTGAGCCATCATCTGCAACATCATCATAGTCTTCACATTCATCCTCCACATCAAAGTCCTGGAGATCAGCATCATCTATCTCATCACCATTTGAATCGTCATTGGAAGTCACATTCTTCGTGTGTGGATTAAAGCATTCAAGTCCTCCAGAACAGTTGCAATATGATGTGCATGAAAGATGCTCTTTATGACATCCACATGTCACAGTACTGCACTTTTTACCTCGTGCCTTACATTGGCAACAAATAACATCAATAAGCTCAGGCGGAGCAGGGTTACCCTTCACAATTACAGGAGTGGGTATGTCATTCACAATTTCCCATCCAAACTGTGTGACATCTGTTGACTCAGCAGGTGGAGCCTGGTTGTTTGCTGCTTTCCACAACATCACCTGTAGGTGAGCACGAAGTGTGTGTTGCAAAAGGTTGGCAGTTGTAGGCGGTAATGCCATGAGTTTGGGGGTTTTGGTCTTTTTTGTGAACAGCTTGAATCGAGCAGATTCCATTGATGTCCCTGGTGGTTGACCATATAGTGAAATGAAGAATGGAGTTGTTGCCTCCATGAGTTGCTCATGTGTGGTACCCACCTCACCTACTATTTCAGACAAACCTGGATAATTCCCAGAAAGCAAGGTGTTAAGAGCACTGATTTTGCCTTTGCCATACAGGTAGGACGTGCTGTCACATCCACTCAGTGCATGCATGCCGAGGAGCTGCAGGCATTTTGGTCCTAGCTCCATACAAGTGGCATTAATGTCGAGTATTGTTCCATCCCACCTCTCCATCTGCACCTTGCACCTTAGCTGTGCTCGAAACACCCAATACACAAGCAGAACAAATACGTCTGTGTCATCACTAAGAACACGAATCACATCTTCGCCAGAGCTGCTAGCTTCAAGAACACAACATATCATGGTTATATCTGCTCCATCATGTCCATATATACCATCATCTGCAGTCTCAATCGTGATATTCTCTCCTAGACTGAATGTACTCGATACACTGGCCAATCTCCGCTTGTTGTGTTTGCTTTTCATGATTACATCTCTTTTAGGCAGGGTACTGGTAATTGACAGCTCATAGTCTGCAATTGCTTGCCCAGCCCGTCTCATTCGTTCATGGTCTTTTTTCTGACACATCCCTGTACTTATCAAACACAACAACCTTCTTACTATCACAGGGATAGCGACTTAATTGGGTCTGAATGGATGCTATCAGATCTGATGGACTTCCACCATGTGGCCAAACAATGTGATAGAACAGCTGTGAAACATCCATAATGATGCTATCATCGGGTTTGGGCGACAATTCAACAATACTAAGACGTTTTACCAGAACTGATTTGTTCCCTTTGCGTAGGCAACTTTGCTCATCAATAAGAGCTGATGGCACTGCGCAAAGTTCATAGGCAAAGAGGGGCTCAAGCTCTAGCTGTCGCCGTTGTCCAATCATTAACAGCCGTAGAAAATATTTTCAAGGTCTATTACTGGCTTGCTCTTGTTGCTTGCAACTTGCCCCTTGTCCTTACACATTGTTTTGATTGAACTACTGATAGCATTGAAAAAAAACATCTGGGAGACTGGCGATGTAATTGCTTTCCATCTTCTCTCCAATCATACTTGAATTTGCCACATTGACATCAGCTGTTGCAATTTGTCCAGTTACTGGATTGTATAAGTATGGGCGATTATCTTCCAGAGGATGTGGATACTTGTCTACCTCAGCCTCAGTGAGACTTCTATCCTGAGCATCCAGGAGACGTCGGTGTTTCATTTCTTCTTTGTGCTGCTTCTGGGAGTGTTGCTCTGGGGTATAATCACAGTAGATATGATCTACACGATCTGCTATGTACACCATGATGGGAAATGAGTCAACCCACTCACTTACCAGATCAGCAAAAAGTGTCATGCCCTTGAGGGCCCCTTTGCCAATCTTGATAGCTGTCTGCTCCCCGAATTGGTCAGCAGAGACAGCGTTCCAGTACCCGTCATGATGTCTGCAGGCAAGATCCACCTTGTCCTCATCACTGAGTGCATCCACTTCAAGTAGATACTGGGTGAGATAGCGGGCATATTGGACATAGCCAGCTAAAAAGAAATACTTCATCATGCGCTTGATTGTCAACTGCTTCAAAAGGATATCACCCTCTCTCTCCGCACGCTCAAACTGGTGAACAAGTAATGTTGGAACAATAAAATTGTCCACCCAGTGCTGACCAGTTGGATGCAAGCGTGCTGTGTCCAGATACTGATTTATTTGGTCAAAAATGTTTTAGCTTCAGTTGACAAAAATGGCTTTCACCCAGGATTTCCCATACTGAAACACTTCTGAAGGCCCGCATGGCTTTAACCCAGGATTTCCCAAAGTTCTATTTTCAAGGTGGCTTTTGGCAGCCATTTTGAATTTTACAAACGATGATGATATTATCATGATATTATCATTAAAGTTAAAAAAATAACCTCAGAAATGGATTCTACACGCCTCAAAACCTTTTAAAAATGTGGTATTACACTTTATTGTAGGACAAATAGTTTAATCGTTCCATTTTCGGATGGTGTCGGGCGGCCATTTTGAATTTATGCAAATTATGAAAATTGCTCAAAGTTGCATTTTGGGCAACCAAGCTAAATTTGTTCTAAAAGCCCTCTGGAATACGAATCTGCAAAAAAACTTCATTATCATGCCATAATGAGCATGTGTGTCAATACCATGGGTATATTGTGGCATAAAATAATTTAGCCTCAATTTAGAAATAAATAGAAATCTTGTTCTATGCTACAGTCAAAGGATCAATGCTCTAAGCTTAGTACTTTTAAAGATATAGCACTTTAGACATAGGGGTTGGCAGCATAAATGGAGCGGCTCAAAATCCAGCCCAGCTCAGTCTACCAGCCGTTTCCATGGATACGCAGCCATGATGATTACCAGCCATTGCTTTCTATGCTGCAAACATGTTTATATGACGTTCGTTTTCTTGCTCAGAAAGGTAAATAAAGAGCTTCTTGAGAATTTCAGCATCCTTTAAAGGTCTGATCCTAAAAATAATTTGAAACCATCATCAGGTCGCTCGTCACAAATACACTTCATATTGGCATTTGTGTTACTCTGCTTCTCTTTCTTCTTCTCAGGTGTGGAAATTTTTTAAATTGATTTTCCGTAAAAAAGTGATGTATTCATGTGCTTCAGAAAGTGCCAAAATAGGCCCACAGGCCCCCAGACATTTTCATTTAATGCAAATCAAATTACATCAAAATCATGCCGAAATGGGTTTGCATGATCAAAATCGCATGCATTTGCAGAATATGTACTTTACAAATGCCATAGTATACTCGGCTATCCCCCATTGCAAGAAAATCGACTGTTTTAGGAACTATACTGAACACTTAGTAAGTTTGTTTACAAACGAAAACACGTGCGACCACTAGTATTATAGGACTAGACCCATATTATATTCCTATAGCAAAACTACAGTCGGACCCGGTTAAGTCGAATTTGAAGGGAGTAAAGTAATGACCTCGAGTTATCAGAACCTCGAGTTATCAGAAACATGTCTTCAACAACCAAATGAGCGATAATGCAAAAAGTTAGGTATAATTGCTTGGTTATGCGACTTTTTTACTCACATTACATTTAGTATTTAGTCAATCGGCTTTTGTAAGTGGAAAATAATATTACCTTTAGTGTCAGAATGAAGTCCATTGTAATTTCAAGCTATCATTGTATTATTTTAGAGGTGTTAAGCCTAAACAAGAACATATTTGAACTCTAAATAACAGTCACACAAACTGGTTTTGTCTTGTACTGGTGGTTATATATAACTAGCACCTGTCTCGCATATCAAATTAGCCTTGTCACAAGGTGGCTACATTCTTTGTTCTCTTGCAACCCAGGTATAAAGTGTAAAGGTCAACCATTGCAACAAAGACACGGTTATATAAGGTCACTGACCACACTGACCAATTTAGTCAAACAACAAGTCTGTAGTAGGGAAATTACGCAACTTCCGTTAGGTCAGTTCGCAGGCGGCGTTCTTTGATCTATTGTTTGGTTGGCATGTGCGCCGGTTAAGGTGTAAACTACGAATATTTCGACGCTAATTTCTCATTTGGTCGAGATAAGTGGGTTAATGCCTCGAAGGGAAGTGAGATTTGGCTCGAATAACACGGGTTTCTCGAGTTAAAAGGGTCGAAATAAGCGGGTTATTTTTAGTAGCAATCAATAGTAAGTTTGAAGGGAAATTAAAATGTGTTCTACTTAGGCGGGTGGTCGACTTATGCGAGCTCGAGTAAAACGGGTCCGACTGTATAGATATTTGCATTGACCATATGGAATGGGCCACTTAGAAATGAAACATACACTACAAGTAAAAAATTGACACGAGAAATGCATCTGACATTAGAAGTAAATTTACATGTCATGTCAGATATACTTGTGCAGTTAGGAACACCATACATGTGATGAGTACTTTCTAGTGAAAAGTAAAACTATTCTACTTCTAGATGACATTTAGTCTTCTATCATAAAACAACCTAACTTAAGTAAAACCAATGTCACAATATGGCCACAAATACTCGAATTTATATATCAAGCTTATTGATTTCAGCAACATTGAACTGAAATAGTGTTCTAGGTCCAGATAGCGAATGGATTCAGTGAGAATTGCAGCAATATCACCCCTGGTGTGTCATGAGCAATCGCTATCTGCTAAACAAATGTAGTCTCCGTTGGATGCTGTCTGCCTAGGCTGAGGTTTCTAATATGTAAAATTTAAAATGCCGCTATCTTTGTCCACCTCTTGTACATGAAAATAAAAATTAAATCTGAGATGTGTAGCTAAGTCATATCATTAATCTTTTTTTTTGGCTTTAGTCTTCTGTTCCTTTTTTATCTTTTGTGTTTGTTTAGTTTCTTGCCATTTTATTTCTGCCTGTCTTTCTCAAAGATATTAATATATTTTTTCCCTATATTTGTGGCACTTTTAGCGGCAGCTTTTGCCACCTTGTCAGTTTCGCGGCTTAATCATTCACACTGCCTTTACAAGTCCATGCTCATTATCAATCTATGTAGTTGTGGCTTTTAACTGGTGTTAGGCTTATGTCAAAGGAATTTAATCAAATCTCTGGTTTTCTTATGAGGATTTGTAACTTGTATGATTGTGCAATAGACGTTGCTGAACATTTCGCCAGTGGGGCTTGTGGTTGGTTGGATTTTGTGACCCCTTTCCAGGAATATTAGGGGCAGTGAATCACCGCTATATATGGTGACGGTGTATATAGCCATGAGATATGACAATGTGTTTGGGAAATCGATTTTGTATTCATAAAGTCTTAAGATTCTTCTGTAGCTATGCTTTCCCCCTCTAAGGGGATGCTGCTAATAACTGGACTTATTTCTTAAATTACAATCAAATTTCACTTGTAGTGTCATTATTAAATAGTCATTTCAGGGGCTCAGATTATCTTGAGCATCAACTTTGCTGGAAAACGAGCAACACTTCATTTTTTGTTGTTGGTATAACTGGAAACCAACAGAATTAGTGCACGGACATCTGATGTCCAAAATACTGTCCTCGCCACAAAATATACTGTAAATGCTATTTCCACAATCAAGCAATACTACTAAGCAATAATAACATTTTATTTGATAAAAATAAGACCATGTGATTATATTCAGACTTTCAAAATTGATTCTAAGCTGATGTAGTACCAAGAGGTAGGTAGTACAGAGGATAACAAAGAACCTTGTTCTAAGTTTACTTCAAAAGTAGAACGAATTAGAAACAAGTGGTATATTAAAATTCACATACTTCATTGTATGTAATGTTGCTCTACATCATTAACAATCTAAAAATCAGTAAATTATATAATATCTACACCTTTTAATGGCACCAACGGTCTTAGACAGGGTGGAATTCTTTCCCCGATTTATTTTAATGTGTTTATGGATGATCTGAGTCAAGAATTATCAAATACTAATGTTGGTTGCTATCATAACAATCATCTGTTCTATGCTGATGACTGTACTTCTGGCGTCTTCATCAACTGCTTTACAGATCTTCCTGAAAGGTTGTGAAATGTATGCTAAGAAATATGAAATGGTCTATAATGCAAAGAAAACTGCTTGCATGGTTGTTTATCCTAAATGTATAAAAATCATGTCTCCTCCTCCCATGTACATGGATGGAAAAGCACTGAAATGGATTGATGAACATAAATATTTAGGTATTTTTATTTGTAGTAATAATTGTGATGACAGGGATATACGCAGGCAAATTCAAGCTACCTATTGCAAGGGTAATGTTCTAATCAACAAATTCCGAAACTCCAATGATAATGTTAAAGTTCAACTTTTTAAAACCTACTGTAGTAATTTTTACTGTTGTCAGGAATGGGCATCTTATAGTAAGAGCAGTTATAAGAAATTGTGGTAAGCACATTTTAGAGCTCTTTTTGTCAATATGAAAGCAGAACCTTTAAAGCCAGTGGGGCTTGGGGAAACGCCGCAGCCATCAAATTTAATATTAGTGTTTTTAAAGCATTTTAAACTAGATGAAAAAAGATGTAGTGTTTCTCAAAGAACCTTTTAAGAAACAAACTCCTGTTGTTTTAAATTGTATCTAATTTTTTAAAAAGCTGTTAAACAGATTTAGAAAATCACCCAACATATTTCCACACTAAAAAGTGAAAATAGTCTATTCAAAAGCATTAACATGAGTAATGAATATTGATGTTTTAAACTTTTAAAAAAAAATTGGCTGTAAATCTGTATGAAATCCTGAAAAGGAACATTTGTTTTTCATCTGTATATATCTTATTTTCAAATTAATTTATGGACTTGTTTAGCAAATAAATATACTTATAGGACATGTACATTATAACTGAAATTTAGGTATTTTATTTGTAGTAATAAAATGACCAGGGATATGGGCCAAGCAAATTCAAAAGCAACCTTTTGCAAAGGGTTTTCTAATAAGTTAATATTTTATAAGAAATTGTCCGTTGCATACAACAATGTTTTTAGAGCTCTTTTTAAACTAGATAGAAGATGTAGTGTTTCTCAGAACCTTTTAAGTAAGAATATTGATTGTTTTAACATACTTATGAGAAAAGCAATATACAGATTTAGAAGTCGCTTATTTCAAAGTGAAAATAGTCTAGTCAAAGCATGTTTATCTTCTCAATTTTTTATTTACAGCAGTAATATTGGCTGTAAATGGTATGAACTCCTGTTTTAAGGAACATTTGTTTTTCATCTGTATATATTGTATCTATTTTTAATTAATTCTATGGACTTGTTTTGGAAATAAATATACTTATACTTATACTTTATATATAATATATATTGCAAATATTCTCACATTTTGATTTGTCATGGTACTTTCCACACAGTACAAGTCAATGTGCCAGTTATTAAATCAAATAAATTCCAGTAAGTATTGTGTGAATTATTGATTTTCTGAAGAGGATTAATGGGGCGTTCGGAACGAACTCGTATTTTGGTAAACACGAGTTCACGAGTCGTGAAAACCGTTCGATACAGGTTTATCTCGTGTTTACCACTGGTGAACTGGGAGCCGAAGGGATCACTACAAGATGGTTGTGCGCATGCTCACTGACTGACAAAATGGCGGCACCGATAAATTCTTCTAATATCGCAGACAGTTTCATAAAATATATTCATAACAACAGCCTAAAAGTCTCCCAAATTAATAAGATTGACAGATATATATTAAACCATTCGTTAAAGTCCAGGTTTATGTACTCTGCATGCAATGTTTTTAACAGACATATTTTCCAGTTGTTATGTAGTATCGAATAGCCACAACTCGTACCTACGACTTGTCAACTCGAAAATACGAACTTACGAGTTGTTCCGAATGCACCATAAGCTATTCTCCTTGTCTTGAAAATTAAACTTTTTTCATTTGAATCAACTTTGTTCATCTACCATATGTTATTTCTTTTTGCGGCTAGGACAAAAATTGGATTGGACAAACTGAGGGTTAGTGGTATACAAGCCCTACGTTAGACTTTGTTGCAAGGCCTTCACAAAATCTGCTAGTATGTCACGTACACATGGTAAAATTCATAAATTGAAGCAGCAGCGTTGATTGACCCTTTAAATATACCTTATAGAAGTTTCAAATTCCTTACAGGACACTTTGAACGGACAAATGATGCATTGGGTTTTCAGTTCATAATTCTGTAGGTTATATCTTTTCAATACAATTTTTATTTGGTATCTCAACTTCTGGCTGATTTGAAATAAAATATGATTTTACAAAATGAGACCGTAAAATGTCCAAAAAATGGGCAATTTAGTGCCTTTTTAAAATCGTAAAAGATTTTTTAACAAAATAATAAGTAGTTTAAGCTTTATTGGGTGAAGGTGCATCATAGTAAATGTGCAAAATCATTTCAACGTAGAGCATTTTCACAATATTCAATAAAATATGCAAAATATCAAATCTGTACCCTGATTGTGAAACAGCCCTCATAACGGCCCCAGGAAGGGAGGTAGTGACAAAATGAAAATTATGTATGTAGTAGGATTTTCAGCCCTATCTGTAATTCTAAAATTTTGTATAAAGATTTCAGGGAACCCTCTTCCGTCCTCCTGAACAATTGGTATGAATGTTCAGAAGCGCTTCTAGGTGGACCCCATATTTTCATGTCCCCCCCCCCGGCTGCCTCAA